>JAAGKR010002184.1:0-101592 GCA_011419295.1 Clarias macrocephalus
ACACTACTTTATGGAACACTACACTATGGAACACTATTTTATGGAACTCTACTTTATGAAACGCTACACTACTTTTTGGAACACTGCTTTACTTTATGTAACGCTACACTACATTATGTAATGCTACACTTATTTATGGAACACTCTGCTACAATATGGAACACTACACTACTTTATGTAATGCTACACTACATTGTGGAACGCTACACTACATTATATAAATGTTACACTACAATATGGAACACTACACTGCTTTATGAAGCACTACTCAACTTTATGGAACACAATGCTACAATATGGAACACTACAGTACATTATGTAACTTTACACTACAATATGGAACACTACACTATATGTAATGCTACACTACGTTATGGAAAACTACACTACATTATGGAACAATACACTATGGAGCACTACTTTATGGAACTCTACACTACTTTATGGAACACTACACTATGGAACATTTATTTTATGGAACTCTACACTACATTATGGAACACTACAATATGGAACACTACTTTATGGAACTCTACACTACATTATGGAACACTACTTTATGTAATGCTACACTACATAATGGAACAATACACTATGGAGCACTACTTTATGGAACTCTACACTACATTATGGAACACTACTTTATGGAACATTACACTACTTTATACTGCTTTATTGAATGTTACACTACATATAATAATAATAATAATAATAATAATAATAATAATAATAATAATAAATTTTATTTGTAATGCACTTTTCATTCATATAGAATACTACTACTTCTACTACTACTTTATGAAGCACTACATTACTATATAGCATGCTAGGCTATTTCATGGAACACACTACTTTATGAATTGCTACACTACTTTACTTTGGAACATTCGTCATACTCTTCATAACAAATAAAAAAGTATTTAAGTCCCCTGGCAACTGCTTGCGATTTACTATGACACATTAAGTATACAATTAAATTTAAAACCACTATTTAGATGGCTGATTTTTTTTTTGGACATCATTTTCGAAGATCGGCAGCTTGTTTTGATGTTTGTGATGGTTACACTTAACATTTCATAATGCTGGGTTTCATTAAACCCAAAATCGAATTCAATTCAAAAATAAGGTGCAAAATTATACAGTATGCATTCATCCTTTCAGCTCTTATCAGTAACTCAGAATGTAGGAGAGATACTGCGTCACTGTTACTGTTACTGAAGGTGCTGAAAGTTGTGACCTAAAGCCCGGGGTCGCGATGGAGCTGTGCTTAGGATGACCCCAGGGACCCGACGTCTCCTGACTGCTCAACTCACAGAAATACATTTGTCTTTAGGCTATTCTAAGGAGGACCCTGCTTTGACAGACGTGTTAGATAAATAATGCTACGCTACACCTAACCTTAACCTCATTAACCAAAAGGGAACCAGTTCTTTTAATTTTAGAAATAAAACCTGGAAGCGGGGGAGGGGGGACCAGTCAAATGCCCCCTTGAATTTAACCTCCTCCCCCCCCCCCACACACACACCCACACACACTAATTATTTACACCTGTCCGCCAGTCTTTGTACTAAAGTAAACCAAGGACATGATATAAAGCACAAGAGGTATAGACACATGGAATGGACCTTAAAATTACCCATCAGTCACGTTTGATCTGTTGGAACAGACATGTAACATAGATCAAGGACAGAAAAAGTTAGACAAGTGATAAAGGCATGTAGAAAAGACATAATGTTTTAGTAAAGTAAAAAATGATCAGAGTAAAACCAGCCGCTTCAAGTGAACTTAAATTTATTACATTTACAGAAATATCACAGATGGTGCAGCCTGAAACGTGCTGTAAGATTTACTTTCAGTGTAGTACGCAATTGTATTCGTTATTGGTCAATGGTTCAGGACATTACCATTTTCTATACAGTTTTATGTGTGCAAAAGAAAGCGCAACCAGCGTTCTATAAATTAAGCATCTAATACAGTTGCACTCTAAATACCAAACGCATTGGACTACTGATCAGGTTCAAATCCCAGCACAAGTTGCCACTTTATCCCTTTATCCCTTTATCCAAAATTACTCAGATGTAAAAAAAATAAATAAATAAATTTGGTCAAAAGTAAGTAATTCTGGATAAGAGCGTCTGCCAAATGCTCAAATGCTCATACTGCGGCCAGTTACTCTGGGTCACATGACTAAAACGTTAGAGTGTCTATGGTTACATGAACATCTTCTAATATTAAAAACTAGCTTTTCAGTAGCTTTTAATCGACACCTCTAGTATATAATCTATAACTAAAGAGAAACGTGTGCAGAACACTGTCATTTTAACCGACTTTGGAGCTCCACTGCTTCAAGAGGCGTCTCAGGATCTGCTACAGAGTTCATTATGTTTCAGTTAAATAGTATTAATTCAGAAGATAATGTACGATTTGTGCATTTACAACATAAAGTGCATGGAAATAGTGTATCTTCAGTATTTATATATTGATTAATTTATTTATTGATTGATTTTTTGCACTGATTGTGATTCGTGAATTGATATTATACAGTTCCAGTGAAAATATTTGGTTCAGATTTATTTTCCACATTCTAGAACAATACTGGATTTTTTCAAATCTATGACGTAACACATATGGCATTAGGTAATTAAGTAACAACAACAACAACAACAACAACAACAAAGCAGATGAAGAGTTCAATACATAGAACAAGTCAACACAAGATCAGGGAAGGATGATTAAGGTATTTTAAGGAAGACGAGGAAGATGAGGGAGAATGAGACCTACAGTTGGCGGCAATGTAACCTACTGGACTCCAACCGCCTTTCAACAACTAAGAAGTAGAACAACAACGACAGTCAATAGTTATTTTCAGCCTAGAAGGTCAGCTGTCCTGGAATAGTTCTTACAAGAACAGTATTGTGTGTCCGGTGCGTTTGTAAAACCCATCAAGCTCCATGATGAAACTGTCTCTCATGAAGACCTTCCCAGGAAAGCGAGACCAAAACTGAGCTCTGCTGCAGAGGAGAAGTTCATTTAGAGTCACCAGCCTCAGAAATCACCAATTAACCTCAACCAGCACCTCAGATTAGAGCCGTTATGAAGCTTTACAGAGCAGAAGTAGCAGATGCATCTCAATCTCAACTGTTCAGAGGAGATGATTGTGGGTTTTGTCTTCAACAGTGCTTTCCATAAAATAAAATAAAACCAGGAAAGACCATGAAAGTTTAAGAGGAGATGTCCAAACTTGATTTCTTGAAGAATTCATTGAATTGTGAAGTCACTACCGTGAAACGAATCATCACGACCATAAGCTACTGTTACAGCACTATCGTGGATAATCTTGTCTATAGACTTTACTTCACGTAGTGTGAAAGTAAAACGTCTGTTTAGCTTCTTCGTTTCCTGTTTCTTTCTTCCCGACTACACGAAATAACTTCATCATCATAGCGTATACCGCGTGCATTAGTCTGTGTGAGCGCGCTCCTGAGTCACCGTGACTTAGTTGTGACAGTGTAACCATGCCAAAAATGAGCGTGAAACATCTTTATAGTTAACATCTGACCTCACGTTTTAGACACACATACCTTTCCGGCAGTCACTCAACTACAAAGCAAACAGTGTCTAAAAGATATGCTGGAGAATGTGTGTTTAACTGTCAGCTGAAAACCGAGTTAGATATCTGGGTCTCTGGCATTGAGAGAATGTTGGATGAACGTCCGAAACGCAGCATTGCAAATACAACCTCGAAAAACAACTGAATTTCAACCTTTATCTGGAGCATTTATGGCGATTAACATCCATTCACACAATGTCTTCTTAGGCTTCCTTAAGTTTCTAACAGGGTTTAGAATTACGATCAGATGGACGCAACAGCTTCATGCTTCACAGATGCAACGGATTACTCTACTGTTAGGGTTTCTAGCCGTTTGGATGCTTCCCAGTTTAATATTTCACTTAATTGCTGTTGTCCAGTATTTCTGTAGTGTTCAATAGCGTTTAACATCCAATCACTCGTCACCTTCATTCCTAATGACAATCACTGGTCACCATCTTTTCCAACAACCAATCATTGGTTACCATTATTCCTAATAAAAATTCACTGGTCACCATCATTTCCAACATCTAATCCCAAATCCCCACTGGGGCCAATATCCAATTCCTAATCACCGTTGTTCTCCAAACCATTAATTTCCCAAACCCAAAATCCAACCACTGATCCTCATTGCACCCAACAACCAATCACTGATCAATGATCTACTGGACACCTCAGATGTTAGTGCTTTTACCCTTTTGTGGCTTCCCAATTCATTTTTTCACTTAATTGCAGTTGTCCAGTATTTTTATAGCATTCGTTGTTATATACGTGCATCAACATCATGTTCCCTAGTGGTCCAGTGTAAGCATAAGGTTTTCTCACTGCAGTGACTCCGGTTTGAATCCAGCTCAGGCCATTGGTTTGGAATTCATTTTGTCTGATAAAAGTCTTTTTTTTTTTTTGCAACTTTGTGTTGGGGGCGGCGCGGTGACTTAGTGGTCAGCACTGATGTCTTGCACCTCCATGGTCCGGGTTTGAATCTCCTCCAGCTTGGAGTCTGTATGTTCTCCCTGTGCTTTGTGGGTTTCCCCGGGTACTCCAGTTTCTTCCCACAGTCCAAAGTACCCCGCCTTGTGCGCTATGTCTCTGGGATAGACTCTAGATGTGCCCGCGACCCTGTGTACAGGATTAAGTCGTATAGATGATGAGTGAACCATCACCATGTAGTCAACGAAACTATTGAAACTTTCAAAACAACTTATTATCAATAATGTCTCACACAATAATCATCATCAATTTACTATGTTGTTTTAAGGAATAAGAACCTTTTCGATCAAAACGCGATCACCTAAAATAATCCACTCTTTTGTCAGCCGTCAATCATCTGTCTTGACGTATGGAACTCCTCATGCTTGCATACCACATATATTTATCGCTCTATGACTTTCTGGTTCTTTTCATCCGAGCTAGTCGGTTCTGTCACGTTCCTCTCCCAGCCTGCACCTCTGCATCTCCTAACAGAACATCTGGAACGGTGCAGCTGAAACAGGGCCCCCTTGGCAAGAAACATGTCCAAACAGTGCTAATAAGAACCAGTTGCATCATTTAGCCGCGTGCTGATGAACGAGAGCTGTTTCTTCGGTGCACTCAAAGCCGACATGGAGACACGGCAGGGACGTGCTGAGCACTGGGGACTGGAGATAGACTTTCATTCACAGCACTCGGTGCGTTTACTGTACACCGCTGTCCGGTCCAGTAGCGATCTGTCATGTCGCATGCACAAAACATTCACGACACTGCTTAGAAAAGCAACATTATCATCTAGGTATTTGCTTTGTTGGGAAATAGTGAACAGTGTTGCAATACGGCACAAACTGGGAACCTGCATGAGGAGTGGTTTAAGATAAAATCAAGAAAAATGACAAAACGGAAGGGTAGATATATGTCAGAAAGACAATGCAATGTTCTCACATCAACATGACCAGTCACTGATCACCACTGTTTCCAAACAACCAGTCACTGGTCACCATCTTTTCCAATAACAAGTCACTGGTCACCATAATTCGATAACAATCATTGGTCAGTGACATTACTAAAAACCAATCACTGGTCACCGTCATCCCCAATGACAATCGCTGGTTACCATCATACCCAACAACCAATCATTGGTTACCATTATTCCTAATGACAATCACTGGTCACCATCCTTTCCAGTGACAGTTTGCTGGTCACAATCATTTCCAGTAACAATAACTGGTCACCATCTTTTCCAACATCTAATCCCCACTGGTGCCAATATCCATTTACTAATCACCATTGTTCTCCAAACCATACATTTATCCCGATTGTTCCCAGCAACCAATCAATGATCACCAATTTTCCCATCATCTGATCAATGTCAATAATCTATAATCACTATAGTTGAGAAAAAACTCGAGATATTTGCAAGCACTAATATATGCTGCCCTGTGATTGGTCCCTGAGTGTCACATGATCCCAGAGGGCTTGATTTAAATTGATCCTTGAATGACAGTCCATAGATAATAAAACCTGCATAAAGTAAATGGATTAAAGGTTTAGGTTCCATCTCCTGGTTTAGGACTGAGCCTTTCAGTGTGGACGATAAACCTTAAACAGCAGACGAGGCTTAAAAATGTAGACGTGTTCTTGGTATGCTTAAATAATATAATTGTGCAAACCTTTTTTTAAGGGTTTATTAGATGATTTATCCAATTTTCTAGGAAAATTTGTGATTATGAGATGATCTGTTTTCGGCCTTTTTTTTTTTTTTCCTTTTCTGTCTCTTTCTAGCTCTGTCCATTTCACGCACACGTGTTATGGCTTTCGGTCCAGCTGTGAGGTCATGTGTTAGAGGGCTTGCTGATGAATGATGTCCATCTGTCCTCACTCTCTGATAACACGGGTCCACAAGGCCCCTCCCTTCCAGCACAAAAAAAAAAAAAAAAGAAAGCATAAAGCCGAAACCGGTTAAGAAGTGACGGGTGTCACCGTAGGCACCGAGACTCCAAGGAGTGAGAAGAAGGTTTCTGTCTTTGAGCCGGTTACTGCATCAGGGCGAGGGAGCTAAAGGCTAAAGGCTAAAGCTCAGACGGCGTACATGTGTGCGCGTGTCGTTTCGATGCATCGAGCTGTCAGTCATGAGTGAACGCTGCTGAGCGGGGAAGCAGGACAAGGACACTGAAAACACGAAAGCACGACATAAAGCAAGTCTTAAGGCCTCATTCGAACACTGTTACAGTTTTTCTTTCTTTTTTTTATAAATGAAAGTATCAGTGGTACTGAAATGATGTGAAACCTGCACTGTTTACGTTCTGTACGCCCATGAGACAGACCCGCCTGTGTACGGGGCGATAAATCCAGGATAATCATTCTCATTCGCATCACACACGCAGCGCGCATTTCCCCTTCGCCCTTTCCCTTCTGAGGTGAGAGTGTTTACACCGCAGCATCTGGCTGACTCGGGCGCTGTACACAAAGCAGCACGCTCGTGAGTCATGCAGAATGGAGTTTGGCCATGAGTTTCCTGATTGGGGTTTTCTCATGCACGCGGCGGCATCCCTCTCTGAACACGCGGAGGAAGAAAACACTCTCCAGTCCAAACACGACGCACTGACACAAACATCAGCTCTCTGGAGATGCAGCAGCGGAGACGATGGCCGAGAGCCAGATCTCTTTACAGCATCGGGCTCCCGTTCACACGCGGGATCGAGGAACGAGAAAGACGCCTGCTGTGAGGGGAATAGTCAACGATGAGAAGGTGCGATAAAGTGAAGTGCCTGTTATTCAGGAGGTGTTTCACTCCTCGATGACTTTTTTAAGGTTGATTAATTAAAAAATAGCATGTCATGCTTTTAAAATGAACATTTACAGTACAACGTTTAATATAATTGGATTAAAAGTAAGGCGCATTATTGGTTCAAAATCCTTTTACTCATGGGGCCTCCTAGTGGCGCAGTGGTATAGTGCTCGTCCTATCATCCGGAGATCCGGAGTGAGTTCGATTCCCGGGGTGATGCTGTAACCTCTCGCAGCCGGAGGTCTAGAGAGAGCTGATTGGTCGAGCTCTCTCAGAGGGGAGGGATGAGAGGTACTTAGTGCTCCCACATTAATCACGGCTCTACAGCCAATCCGGGGCGTCTGTGAGCTCACGCGAGCGGAAGGAGCGGATAGCGCTGTCCTCCGAGTGTGTTACTCCGCCCCCAGCGGTGCGTGAGCGAGCAGTTCGAAAAGATGTGGTCGGCTAGCGTCACATGTTTCGGAGGACTGAGTAGTAGTAGTAGCCTTAATGTGGAGCCCCCTAGTGACGGGGAGGAATTGGACACGACTAAATTAGGAAGAAAAATCCGGGGGAAAAAAATCCTTACTCACTCACTCACTCACTCACTCATCGTCGTCTATACCGCTTAATCCTGTATTCAGGGTCACGGGGGGCCTGGAGCCTATCCCAGGAGACTTAGGGCACAAGGCGGGGTACACCCTGGACAGGGTGCCAATCATTCTCATTCACACACTACGGCCAATTTGGGAATGCCAATTAACCTAACCTACATGTCTTTGGACTGCTGGAGGAAACCCGAGTGCCCGGAGGAAACCCAGCAAGCACGGGGAGAACATGCAAACTCCATGCACACAGAGATGGGAATCGAACCCGAAATCGAAATCAAACCACCTTTATTGGTCGACAGTGCTAACCACTACACCACCGTGCGCCTGTTTCCATTATAGTAGCAATAAACAGTCGTTCCCTCACCATCTCTTTTTTTTCTTTTTTTTTTTTTTTATTAGTAAAACTAAACACAGCTTATATTCCTGAGAACGTCTGAGGATAATGTAAACTGTCCTGAACAGCTGTTACAAACCACTAACACTGGAGACTCCTTTCAAATTCCCATATCACTGCATCAATAAATTGATCCTATATATATTGAGATTGTTTCGGATTTGATGGCATCTCGCTTTCAGCTGGGTTCTGCATCACTGGATCTGTTTTGTCTCCATCGTTTTTGTGAGTTTAGCTCGTTTGTTCTCCATCAATCAATAAGTGCAGTGATTTCCATGTGCAAATTTTTCCCTTCCTCGTTGCATAAAATTTTTATTATTTTTCATTTTCATTCATTTATTTCTTTTTTTTCTCAGTAGCGAATATGTCTTCAGATGTAGCGAAGTACATCACTTCAAACAAAACATACTTAAGTAAAATGATAGATTTTAAAAACTACTTTAAAAAGAAAAAGTACACAAAAAAAAAACCACTCAATTACAGTAACGCGAGTAAATGTAATCTGTTACTTTCCACCTCTGCGTGGTATTATTACAGTACGCTAGTTGAAATTAAAATGTGCGGTGGCGCAACAGAGTAACAGAGTTCGTCCGTTCATCCAAATTAGCATGTGTTAGCTCAGGCAGGCAGAGACGGGTGGATAGTAGTGGTGTTAGACGCTCTCGGGCGAAATCATTTGCTGAATCATGAAAGTTACAGAATCGCAATCAGTTGCAGGTTTTTTACGCGATAATATCGTATCGTGTGTCCCCTTGTGATTCCCATCCCTAGCGGACAGCGCTTTCTTCTGAGCGTGTGAAACTTCCGCTAGCAGCGGTTTGGAAGACTGGCAGCGGAAACATGTGACGGCCTTCGCCCTTCCTGGTTAGTATGTGTTAGGGTTAATAGGGGGGGGGTAAAAGGCATTACTACAATTCAACACTTTCGTGCACTAGACGTTTAAAAATCGGCTTCTCAGAAACCTGGATCTCGAGCTAGACCCTTAACCATGTGACCAAGAGGTGACGAGTGGAACTGGAGTTAGGAAGGAACCCGTCTTCTTCTAGGTGACACCGGATAACTCGTGAACCTTCACCTTTTATAGAATTTGTTTTTACGTTACCGTGCTGAAAGGAGGAAAGCATAGACAGATGGATTTAATGCACATGAAACAAAAGTTCATAGAAAGATAAAACTGGGTTAATTGAGTTAGTTAAAGGCTGGGATTTCCAGTAAACACGGCCTAAACAGACTGCCACAGTCTTCGTCCCAGGAATTCCTCAGCCGCTTGGGATCACCGGCTGCTGGAACTAATGGCTGTTCTAGGACTGAGATATGCATCTGCTGCTAGCCTGCCTGCCACACGCACACGCCACCAACCAATCACACACACACACATGCATATATATATATACATACATACATACACACACTTACACACTTGAGGTTAATGGAGCGTGATTGGTTCAATCTGTAAAATCTTGAGCAAATCCACGGCCGTCTCATTAGAGCGGCTCTTATCGAGGTCGTAATGTATAATGCATGTGGACGAAACGTTATCCGTATGCAAGAGACGTAAACAGGCCGGCGTGAGCTCCGTGACCACACGTGAAACGTCACAGCGGCAATCAAGAGCTGCCAAAACAGCGGAGCACACCGGAACCTGCGGAGCGAAGAAAGCTGTCCGTGTTAGTGTTAGTGTTCGCTTTAATGACGGGCGTGGTGGAGTTAAAAAAAAAAAAAAAAAACGTCAGGATGAACTGAGAATTTGTAAACTGGATAAAAATAGAAGAGGAGGGGAAAATGTTGGGGACGTCTGAAGGAGTGTCCAAAAAAAACAAAAAGAAGCAATTTCTCAAGAACAATCTGTCTTTTATACGTAATCTCTGAGAGTTCTAGTGATTACTTTAGCTGGAAACTTTCTGAATTATCCAATCAGGATCAATCATTCACGTGCAGAGAGATCCAGAAAAACGCAGCCCTCGGGCACATGATCACCCTGAGCACGATTAGGAATTAACAGAGGAAATCAACATGCAGGGGAACATTTTAATGGAGGAATAATGGCCACTCCTGGCTTCTGAAAGGCCAAGACACACCCAAGATTGCAAGAACAACCACGAACTAACCCTGACGTCAGAGTAAATGTAAGTAACTACAGACGCAGTCAACAGGTTGGAAACAAGTCTGGATTTATTTTCTATATCCTAGAATTTTTTCAAGACTATGAAAAAACACATACGGCATGAAGTAATTAAGTAACAACAAAAACAGTCAGTTGTTATTTTAAGACATGAAGGTCAGCCGTTCTTACAACAACAGTTCTTACAAGAACAGTATTGTGTGTCGAGCGCGTTTGTAAAACCCATCAAGCTCCATGATGAAACTGTGATCAAAGCCGTTGCGTGCGTGGAGTTTGCATGTTTGGTGGGTTTCCTCCAGGTTCTCCACAGTCCAAAGAAATGCAAATTAGGCTAATTGGTGAAAAGCAAGACACACCCAAATCGCCCGTAGGGTTTGTGTGTGTGTGCCCTGCGATGGACTGGCACCCTGTACAGGGAAAGTTCTACAGAAGGTGAAACTAGAACAATAATGTTTCTCTTGTACAAATCAGAATACTGCTTGAATAACACTCAGTCCCGGTTTGACTTGAACGCCCCTCATCAACGTCCCAGTCAAACCAGGATTAAGCAGTACACTTCCTATAATAGCGAAATAATCAATAAAGGAGTGGTGTGTCACGGCATGATCACCCTGACAGCACCCTGAAGTTGATTATTTTCCGATAATTGAATGCCCCAAAGTGTTCTAGTCCACTTATATCTCATATTAACTCAAACTGAACAGATCTGTATTTTATTAAAGAGTATTACAGAGTTTGATAATTCTGCTACCGAGTATATCATGTTACTAAAACAGTATATTCTGGAGCTTTAAAATGAAACTGAACTTGAATCAATAAAACAAAAAGTGAGCGAATCGCCGATGATCCTAAAAGCACTGAGAAACGTGGGGAAGCCAGAGACACCATAACACTGAAATATATATATAAGCCATCTCTTGGCTTCGGTTTTTAGTTGTGTGCTTGCGCGATTAGTATAAAACTGTCATCTTCACACCATGATACCGCGAGAGTTTACATAAAATCAGTCACAGCAGCGCGTCTCATAATAACCCACTCCGACTCTCGGAGCCCTGCTGCGTCTGCAGATCGCTTTCAGCTGTCTGCGCTTCTGTTTCTGCTTTCTCGCTGTCAGGATCAGAACGACTACTGTCTACGGGCGACTGTAAATCACTGTAAAGTCGAGTGCGAAGGTTTGCGCACCCTCCAGGCAACAACAACAACAACAAAACAAAAAAAAACATTCTAAATTGGGTATAAAAAAGTGGATACACACCAACGGCTAAAACGTCTAGACAGGCTAAGAATAAAGAACTGAAAAGCAATAAAAAGATATATGTTGTGTAAGCATCCTTCAGGATTCAACCTTGCACAGGACAACATGTTCTGGAATCCAGAGTAATGATTTCAGATGATCATTACTATGATTTTTTTTTTTTTTTTTTTTACCCTGTGAAGACATGCACTGCATCTCACTGAAAAAAATAAAACAGAATCCTGATGCATGATTCATGTTTCATTGAGACGTCCATAATCGCCGATGCGCTCGGATTCCTGCTTATATATAGCACATGCAAATACGCAGCACGTTTCTGAAGCATTTCTGCACGCAAAGTGACCTGAAAATATCCCGCTGATGAAGTATGGGCTCCGAAAACAGCCTGAAGACAGGACGGGGACCGTCCCCAACGAGTCCAGCAGAGGTCTTACCTAGCACATCATTAGCTCCCTAATGAGCCCCCTCCCTTGACGCTTCCTGAAGTTGAGCCAGTCTCTGCTCCAGGGGGCACTGGAGAACTGCAGTGGTCTCCAGCTGTGCATGGATGTGTGTATGTGTGTGTGTGTGTGTGTGTGTGTGTGTGTGTGTGTCCAGGAGGGTTGCGAGTTCAAGGTTTTATGGGCTGGTACGTCCTGTCCTGACGCAACTTTACTCGAGAAATTGTTTGCCCGAGGCTCACGCTGCCCGTCACCCAACACCCCCGGACTAGAGCCAGAGTGTGATTTTAATTCTGGAGACGCAAGTAAGGATGCATCTGGTGGGCTCGTTTACACGAGATGCCCCGCAAGACCTCACATTTCAACATTTCCTCAAACTTCAGTCAATAAGATGCAGCGGTGTGCTCATTTCCCGTGCTAATCCAGAGCCAGCTGTGGATGTTTAAACAGTCCCTTCTGAGATGAATCATTAGCGACCTAGGTCAAGGTCAGAGCGGGATCGTGACCGTGAATAACTTACATCACTCCTCCAGACCCACTTTTACGTTTCACTTTATGTCATATTACAGTATATCATGAGCCACTTTAGGTGGAATAAGCCAACCAAGCTGCTCACGCTCAGGAAAACACTCCATAATATGATTCTCGTTAACCCCCCTGACCACAAATGGGACCCTGCAGCCAAGAGCTGATTGCGGACCTTTAGAGATACAGGAATGTGTAACGTGACCTTGGGAAACAGAGATGGCTGAAGGCTTCCAGGAGAACGCCGATGAGCTCTGATCTCAGACAGAAGGTTCGTTTATAGCCTTCGAGAGACGAATCCGGAGCGACAGCGATAACACTTGCTGGTAATCGAGTAGTGCCGTGTAGATCGGAGCTACATGCTGACAGCGCAGCCGAACTTCGCTTTTAAGGAGCCTGTGTAGCGTAGCGTGTTAGCATGTGCTCGCTGTCATGGTTTCGTAAATCATTTAGAAAGTGTTTTACAATCCGCAAACAATATCATGCGAGATAAATCAACATCTGTGCGCATCCTGTCAGTCGAGCCAAAGCGGAAAGCAGGCCATGCACGAACACACACACAAATGATTTCTTTTCTTTTTCTTTTTTCCTTTCCAGGAAGGTTATCAGTGCTAAAGGACGAGGTGTTTCAGAGCGTGTTTGCTGGAGGGGTGGCCCAGCAGGTACTCAGAAAGTCATAGAAACTGTTAAGTGGAATTCACTTCAATCAACATCTGCACTCATCTGGAACAAGTTCAAGTCAGATTGAGAGTGTGTCACTCATACTCATTTTATTTACATTTTTGAAATTGGAATACAATTTAAATTCTTTATTTCTGCATTTCTTTGCTTTCAAAGCCGCAGACCTTCTCGTATTTCTAATGCAGTCTTGAGGAACAGTCCTTTAGGCTTTTGTATCTTTTTTTCAGTCCAGTCCCTCTACATGACTCGTTTCAGATTAATGTTTATTGTTTTTTTTTTGTTTGTTTCGATTGTTTCCAATAGTCGTTACTCTAATTCCTCCCCGTCACTAGGGGGCTCCACATTAAGGCTACTACTACCACTCAGTCGGGAGGGCCGAAGACTTTCACACGTTTCCTCCGAACCACGTGACGCCAGCCGACCGCATCTTTTCGAACCGCTCGCTCACGCACTGTTGGGGGCGGAGTAACACACTCGGAGGACAGCGCTATCCGCCCGCGTGAGCTCACGGACGCCCCTGATTGGCTGTAGAGCCGTGATTAATGTGGGAGCACTAAGTACCTCTCGTCCCTCCCCTCTGAGAGAGCTCGGCCAATCAGCTCTCTCTAGACCTCCGGCTGCGAGAGGTTACAGCATAAAAACCCTCTAACTTAAGTCCTGACCCAGTGAGAAACAGGTGCAGATGATGAGAGATGATCAGGCCGGTGATTGGTTTATTGCTGATGTTGAATGCTAAGTGGTTGGAACATAAACAACCAAATTTTATATTGTATCTTTAGGCAGCCTGGAGCCTATCCCAGGAGACTTAGGGCACGAGACTGGATGGGGTTCCAATCCATCACCGAGCATACACATACATACACACCCTCACACGCCATTCACACTCTATGGGCAATTTGGGACGCCAATTGGGCTTATCTGCATGTCCCACCAAACACGGGGAGAACATGCAAAGTCCATGCACACTGACCCGAGGCGGGAATCGAACCTGCACCCTGGACATGCAAGATGACAATGCTAACCACTAAGTCACCATGTGTAAAGCGATATATATAACACGGTGTGTCATGAGCCTACATATGGTACTATTTGACTGAGCCGTACGGTAATTCAACTCATTTTTTTAAATCAAAACAAATGGTGCAGAACACCAGGTCTAATTGCAAAATAATGTAACGGTCTTTATCAGATGCTGCGAGTCTCCACCATGTGATTAAGGTGGACATTTTTTACCTGTGGCTCGAGTGATTAATGTGATACATTATGGATGGTGTGTGATAGAGATTTTTATGTCATTATGTTGTGATATGCTGATTATAAAGACTGTTAGAGCCAAAGTGTGCCGGGAAACAGGTGGGACATTTAAAAAAGAATAATAATAAAAAAGATTGTTTCTATGCTGAGAGACAGAGAGAGAGAGAGAAATAGAGAGAGGGACCACACACAGTCCTGGTTTACGGGACATTTGGCCGTGAATGCAGTTTGAAGAGTCGAGACTAGACATCATCGTAAAAGCAGGACAAGACAACAAGACAGGAAAAAGAAAAGAAGCATCACCTGTTTCAAAGACACGCCCTCAGGACAGGACAGAGAAAATTTACTTAACTAAATTATTAACATAATTCATCCACATAAATGTCACTGTTTATTTTCCTATTCCAGCACCTCCCTCAGTGTTTCTTTCTTCATTAGTTCAGATTAAACTATGGTGTGCTGACCCTAACATAAATTTAAAAAAAAAAACTATCAACAGCAGAAGGGAGAAAGTAACAGAAAAATACTCCAGTTGGAAAGCGAAACTCCTTATTGAACATCGCAGGCTCGTTTCTGATTGGCTACACCAGTGAAAAACAGAACAGCAAAAAAAGTAAACACTCTCAATGAACATCACACACTGTGAAAAATAAGATCTGAGTAATTGGAAACATCTTGAATCGAATTAAATGTTCTTAAAATAGGATTATTCACTCGCGCATCGTCTAGAACACTTTATCCTGTATACTGGGTCGCGGGGGGCCTGGAGCCCATCCCAGGAGACTTTGGGCTCAGGGCGGGGTACCATCACAGAAGACACACACACACACTCACATGCTCATTCACACACTACGGGCAATTTGGAATATCAAATATAAAACGATCAAATATAAAACTATTTCCACATACATTTTTCGTACATTTTACTTTCTTGACCGATAATTCTGCTAGTTTTCAAATTTATTTGTTTCAAGAAGCAAAATTATCGTCCAGTAAAAGTCATTGATGCTTAAAATTAAGTAAAATTGACAAGAAATACGCTTAATAATCGAATGCTTATTTTGTTGTAATGTTAAGAATGTTTAAGAAAGTGTAAATAAATTTGATTCGATTCAACAGTATTTCATTTGCTATGATGTCACTTTTTGCAACGCACGCTCGTTTCTGATTGGCCACTGCGACTTTTTACTGTCCGCTCTTGTGTTAAGGGTGACATGACCACAAAATGGGAAACGTACTGTAGGTCCTCGTTAATTCAATTCAATTCTATTCAGTTGAGTTTTATTTATCTAGCGCTTTAACGGCGCTCATTGACAGAAAGCAGCTTTACAGAATCAAAAACATTATAGAAAGTAGGGGAGCTCCGATCGATCGGTCGCCGCTCATAATCGACCGATAATAGCTTTGGGAAGTTTGATCGGCAGTCTCTATAACGGCCGATATAGAAAAGCCGATCAGATGACGCAAAACTCGCGGGACATTTTTCCGCGCGCTGCTACAAAGGCTTCACCGGTCTGGCGATTCTAAGTGTTGTGTGAAAAAGACAATACATTAGCAATCAGCAACCTGTGTAACAAGACAATTCCACTAGGTGGGAAGCAGCCAAAGCATTTTAACACCACGAACCTCATCAGACATTTGAAGGTTAGACACATAAAGGAACACGTAAGTTGACTAGCGCTAAGAGAGCGGGAGAGCTCAGCAACTCGCACGCCGCCGCCACTCACTCAGCTGTCTGTAATTCCGCTATCTCACCTCCGCGGTTTCGCGCGGTGGCCGTAAATACGGTTCATCATGGTTCACTGCAAGTTTTGGCGCTGTGATTACGTTTCTATCTTTCCGCGCGGAAAAATCCTGATCGGAGCACCTCTAATAGAAATGATACATTTAACATTATATTGAACATTATAGAGTTTAAAAAATCATAATTATATGTATAAATGTTAAGTATGAGATCGTTCCTGATCATCAAGCCGAGCGGCGTTTTACTGTGGTGGATGAATAACGAGCGCTGGATGTTTTTAATTTGTTAGCGTTTTGCACTTTGGACCGCCGTATTAAACCCAGCTCAGATTAGCGATAAATTCAACCATAGTTGTGAAAAAGGCTAAATATAATACCTGTAATAATGCTGTGTTGTCATTTCTGGCACTGTAATGAAATACATCGCAAACGTTCAGACCCTTTGGACTTGGCTCTGCTTCTCAGTTCACACTTTAAGAAAAACCATAAAAGTGAAGATGCAGGATTGGTGGCAGGAAGTATTTAAAAACATTTTGATCCAAAGCCAAGATTCAGCCTTAAACCCTGGACAGCTGGCGTTACTCCACCCCTGTCCCTTATACTCCACCCGATCATGCAGGACGTCCTTAACCCCAGTGTCCGGTGACAGAGAGAGAGAGAGAGAGAGACTGAACGACCTAGTAATGACATGAGAGCCACTTGCACAATACTCCACAGCTGCTCCATGCCACCATGCCTTTGGTGCTGATACGTTTCTACATTTCGAGGCAATGTGACGGCCGGAATGCTAACACCACAACACAACACAACACAAGCTGTGGCATTGCACAACGTTAAAACCCCTGCCAGGATGTACACACACGGTTCCTATAAAAAAACATATATAAATACATGTATCTTTGGAACAGCATTGTCTCCAAGGTGCAGGATTGCAGTTGAAACGCCCGCAGTCTGTTTGAAACCATACATCACCAGAATTTCATGGGGTTATATTTGTTCACCCTGTGGTGGTCTGGCTCTTTCAACTTCATGCATTCCGGACATTCTTGATGAAGCTACAGCACCGACTGGCACTTATCAACAGACCAGGAGAAACAGTCCTGCGTGCACATCGCATTTATGCTTTTGTTCCTGTCTGTCTCGTGTCTGTTTGCGTGTGCAGAGCATGAGTACACCTCGGTGTCACGACACCAGATCCCCACGCGCGCCTAAATCGTGACAGTCCCAGTCACGCACATCCTAGTGTCTAAGACGAGTGATGTCCGAGTCAAAAACCAGAGATCATAAAAGATAATGGTAGACCCGGTTTAAAGCTAGACCTAGACTAAAAAGTCTTTACAGATGGAGACTCTCCACATTTAATCCCAAAGCAGGCTGGTAAGTATTTAGTGCTGTCTTGTACATTTCGTCAAAGTCAGATTCGTATACTTATGGCGTATTGATTCAAACAGGACTCAATTTCATCAACAGGTGTTCAACAGGACTCGATCCTGAGCTCAGGTTACTTTCTGTTTGGAGTTGCCTCTAGGTTCTCTGCTTCCATCCCACCTCCCACAAACATGCCTGATTATGCCAAGTTGCTCCGTGAATGAGGAGAAATCCCATACAGCGTGCTGGGGCTTCAAATCATCATGTTCTCTCTGTGCGTAGTGGCTTTCCGTGCATCCGTGTCCATAGGCATGTGTTGTAGGCTGTTTGGATTTTCCAAATTGCAACATAGTGTGTGACTGGCTGTGTGAGTGTGCCCTGCGATGGGCTTGTGCCCTGTGAAGCGTTGGTACCCCATCCAGAGTGAATCCCGTCTTGTGCCCCGAGTTCTCCTGGATTGATTACAGACCCCCTTTGAACTACCACCAGTATAAGTGTAGACAATGGAAGGATGGATGGATGGATGGATGGATGGACTCTAAATCAGTTTCTGCAACCGAAGGAATAAATGATTGTGGTACACCGAACTAAACGTCTCCCCAAAACCGTCTGCACTGTGAGTATATTATCAATAAACCACTCATCGATCAACACACCAACTGCTCCGTTTTTTAAAACACTGTGCCATTTTTTTCTAATCGGAAAATAATAATATTGCGGTTTTGGATGACTGGCAAACTCAAACCCCAGAGCATTTCATAACTGAGTGAGCAAATTTAATCTGCCTAGAAAAACAGTCTTTTTTTTTTTTAGCGGTTTGGAAAAAAACAGTCAATTGTATTACGATGGTCATAATATGATTTTACTTCTTTTCTCTTTGGTTTTTCCAGAGTCTCTAATCGCTCGGCCACAGGGTGCATTTATTTGAATTTTTTTTGCATATCAGATAGCATGCATGACACATTAAAAATAATAAGGCTTTTAAAATTACGAGCGACAGCCGTGACGAGAACAGATCGGGACGATGAACTTCAGGTTCATGCTGTATAATTTAGTTTTACAAAGCTCTAATGATACGAGTGTTAGGGCTCCATTTCAGGAACATTTTCATCTTAATAAGATGAAAGAACAAGACATAAGAGATTTTTATTATTATTCGTGAAATACTTATATAAAACGTCTTTGCGAGCTAGCTGTTACTATTGGAACTACTGAAACTTTTGGAAACTGCCGCCAAAGTACCTGTTATAGAAAATGAATCAACGCTCTCTAACCAATCAGAACTAAAGTGCTGAATCAACCATTTCAAATTGAATTATATATGAATTATATTCATCAAATATCTGCTAGATATATTTTCATCAGTTTGAATTCGGTGTGCGCTCACACCTTCCTCGCACCCTGTGCTAAGATCACCACCATAAATGCCTGTTCCTTCACACTATCTAAAGCAGAATCTTAATCCCTGCTTTTCTCTCCCCACGGCTTCTGTCAGCACCGAGGAAAAAAATATCCGCCTCCACAGCTGAGCCCAGCACCTGTGCTTTTCCCCAGGCGCAAACCCGAAACCGTTTAAACTCATGCTTGCACTTAATCCCTCATGAGACTGAGCTCCTTCTCATCTGGAGAGGTGAAGATCCCCTCTTCATCCCCACCTCTGCTTCGTATCAAACCGGTTTGGCGCGGTTCGGGAGCGATGCCAGCAGACACCGTCTGATCCTGTGCGCTCTCGGGGGCGCGTGCCAAACACGTCGAAACCGCAGGAACCGTAGAAACAATTGAGGCTCTAAATTTAGGCGAGGGGATCGAGTTAGTAAGTAAGGCATTGAATGAAACCGGTCTTAATCCAAATGGGGCAACTGGATATAGCGAAATAACACAGGGAAACTGGAGACTGTAGTCATGCTGGGCTAGAGGTTAGGATTAGAGCCAGGTATTGATGCAAGCAGCTCAGGTTAATCGAAAAGATCAAATGTGATCATTTTTAAATTCATGCCAGCTGTAAAATCAGGTTGCAGTGAAAATATTTCCAACTGTACACAGTTTCACAGCACTACTCTCTGAAAAGTTGCTTTAAGTTTTTATTACTGGCTAACACCTTGACATCACTGAATACGCATGAGCTTAAAGGACCCCCAAAGTACACAGTTATTTTTGCTCTTCTTTAAAGCTAAGTGACATTTTAACGCGGTGTACCCGAGCAATCAACGCCTCGGAGCCACGGGTTGCGAATCACGATGCAGCCCGACTCAGCGAGGTTCTAGGTTAGAGTCAGATTAGAGGTTAAACAGCTCAAACCTGTCCCAGCATAACAACGGGAACTTTTACACCAGGAACGATTGCTATCCCTCACTCACTGGTTAGCGTTCAAAGTGATAAGTTTTCTCTGTCCTCGGGTAAGGTGGTGTAGTGGTTAGCACTGTCGCCCTGCACCTTCAGGGTCCGGGTTGGATTCCAGGCCAGGTTCGGTTTCCCGTCTCTGAGTTTGCATGTTCTCCCCGTCCTTGGTGGGTTTCCTCCAGGTACTCCAGTTTCGCTCCCACAGTCCAAAGATACGTAGGTTAATTGGCATTCCCAAATTGCCTGTAGTGTGTGAATGAGTGTGTGTGCCTTGTGATGGAATGGCACCCTGTCCATGGTGTACCGCTCCTTGTGCCCTAAGTCTCCTGGGATAGGCTCCAGGCCCCCCGTGACCCTGAATACAGGATTAAGCGGTATAGATAGTGAGTGAGTGAGTGTCCTCGGGTACACCTGTATATCATTCATGGAATGCTTGCGTTCTCATTGATCAAAATGAACTATACCTTGGGGTCAGGTGTTCTCTGAAACGATCCCGGGGTCCTGATGTGAAAACACTTAATGTGTCTGTGCACAAACAACCTCCATGAAGGCTTGAGTGGAAGAGATTGACTGTCCAGCACTGATCCTTCACCTTGACTGACTGCACAACATCAGAGCTTGATCTCATTAATGATCTTATAGCAGAATGGAAACAAATACCACCTGACCAAGCTTCAAAATCTAGTGGAAAGCCATCGCAGGAAAAAGGTGTTTATTAAGAGCAAAAGGGGAATAAATCTATAATGTGATGATAACGACATGTGGGTATGATGCCTACTGTAGGTCTGCACAAACGTTTGTCATATAGAATAGTACTGTACATTTACTGAATCCACCTTTTGTTCAATGAATGGTTTTTAAAGAACAAAGATCTTTTTTTATTATTATTATTCTTACCAGAATTTAAAGACCACATGGTTCTGAGCTCAGACACCAGGTTAGTACGAGCAAGCGGGACTGGATGAAACTGCTAGCGTTAATCTGGCTGCTGATGGATGGTTAGTGGTTAGCCAATACTGCTAGGAAAAACAGTGGTAATGAGGTCATCTGATAGGGCCAGCTCCAGAGCAGAGGCTGTCCGCTGATGGACGTCTGGTCCTTACGGAGCGTAAAGGTCTTAGCTAGGGAGCCGACGACGGTAGGGGGGGGAACCGCTTAGCCTTAACAGCTAGCGGGGAGATATATAAATACAATGATCGGACAACACGGATGAATCGCAGCAGTGAGCTCTTTACAGAGAGATTAAGGAACACCCAGCGGTTTGTGGGTTGAGGCTTTCGTTCGCGGCTGCCAAACATCCTGAAGCATGTTCTAGCATTTGCTGAATTTTATGTTCTGAGTGCCAGGACTAGATTAGGATCGGGGAAAAGGAGCCAGGAACTGACTAACAGTCCAGAGCTACTACATGTGGCATTATATTACAGCGTTGTAAAATTCTCAAATCTTATTGTCTAATCAAATCTAATTTCTATAGCAGCAGTCTGTTAGCATAACTGAAAGTCTGTTAGCGTTTGGCCTTGTATAGAGAACGTTCTGGTAAATGTAACCGTAGTTTGGTCATGATCAGATTGTATAAATGTATTGCATTATGTAAAACTAGATGTGCCCGCAACTTTTCCCCGTGGAATTTAATTGCACACTCATAAGCATGTTTTAAAAAATGTACAGCGCCACCATCTGTTGAATTTTTTAATTACCTCTTTTTTTTTTACGTGTTACCGCGAAGTGCATGGAATAAAGTTCCATTATTAAGTAGATTTCAGTAAGCACGTATTAAAAATGTACAGCATCATCTGTTGAAGTTTGGGGATAAACTAATTCTTTATTTTTTTATCATACAAGGGCGTTTTGCATTTAAATTTCAAAGCAGCATATCTTCTCTTCCCGTGGGCCGATTGGATTGCGATTAAACAAAGCCAATATGTTACTTCAGACTCAAACAAATAACCCCATTAAATTTAGTTCTTTAATTTGTTAATAGTTTTGTACGTGATGCATGCACAAGCAAACAGACAAGCAGACGGACAAAAATTCCAAAAACCATGTGTTTGTGTTCTACAACTCATCTTGCGTCCCCATAAATTATGATGTGCGCAAATGTACAGACATGCCAACCTTACAGTTTTATTATATGTATAGATTATTATATGTATAGATTATAACTGGGAGATATTTATTCAGCAGTTATGGAAGGAGTCTCCAGTGTCAGGGCTTCGTAACAGCAAGTTTACCGTAATTAAGTCTTAATGACTGAGGAAGTTCCGCTTTCTGGTTTCACTGTAACATGATTTTGTTTTTTTTTTTGTTGTTTTTTTTTACTTCACGAGAAAGAAAAACGGGCGCCGAAAGAAAAACTTGTCATATTCGGTTATAACTTAACTATGTTATAATTATAACTTAAGTGATAATGAAAATGAAGTTAATGGAGAATGTTTCACAGCATTTATATACTAAAAATTCATTTTAAAAAATGGTGATATTTGAAAGGAAGACTTGATGCTTGACGTGCTCGCTTCATCATTTATCCATCCATCCATCTATATATCTAGGAACCTCTGTAGGTTGTAGGACCTCTGGTTTCATAATTTATGGGAAAATGATTACACAGTGGTAACAAAACCCATCACTTCGTCGCTGATCATTGATTACGAGAGTCATTTTAGCTTTCTTTAAAGGAAAAAACAAATAGACCCTGCAATTAAACACATCAGGACACGAGCTAAACAAAGCCAGATGTCGCAACGAACTTCGTCTGATCTGTTAGGATTTCTACTTTGTACTGCTGATCTCCCACCAGTTAATCTCTCTTCGAGTGCCTCCGCCATATCAGCATGTTGACACACTGTATCAGTTCAGGCATTTTCAATCCTCTGACTGATTGAAGCCGTCTTAAAACAAATGCAGACACAGAGGCGGATTCCTGGACGACTGGAATCCCGCAACAGCAGGCAAGCCAGTAAAACAGCCCAGTAAGCTAGTTTTAGAGAGCTGGACTGGGAGACGATGCCATGTGAGAGAGGAACTGAAAGTTTGATCAAGTCTATAATAAGCAGAGGTTACACTGTATATTATTATGAGGAGCGTTCAAGTCAAACCGGGACTTTTGGAATTTGGAATGGTGCAAACACTTTAAAGCAGCCCATAAATCCATGAGCGACGATCCCGGTCGAGGTGGCTCGGAGCTCAGTGCAGTCGTTCCTGTGAACATTCAGCGAGTGGAACACCTGATCCTTGAAAATCTGCGTCAACTTGCGGAAGCGACGCATCTGCCTGTGGGAACTGTACACACAATCATTCACCAACACCGTTACAGGAACTCGGCTGAGAGTTATTACCACATCCCACCGTACAGTCCTGACATCGCTGCACATGTCTGGGAGATCACAGGAGTTCCTGGGAGGCCGATATTTCAGACATGAATCAGACAGGCAATCTGATCATGGCTCTGCCGCACTGAGAAAACTTTCTACCTTGATGGTGTCCAAGCACTAGTAAAAGGCTGGGATAAGTGCATTATTAGATTTTAGGATTATATAGAGAAATAAAGGGAGTTTTTACTCTCAGAACTGTGTTCTGTTATTCTGTACAATCAAAACTCAGTCGCCTCGCACCTCCAGGGTCCGGAATGGATTCCAGGCCGGATTCGATTCCCATCTCTGTGCGTATGGAGTTTGCATGTTCTCCCCGTGCTTGGTGGGTTTCCTTCCGGGTACTCCGGTTTTCTCTGACAGTCTACAGATTAGGCTCATTGGCATTATGAAATTGCCTGTAGTGCATGACTAAGAAGTCTCCTGGGTTAGGCTCCAGCCAACACCCCCCCACCCCCACCCCCCGCGAAGTATTAAGCCATATAGACAATGAATGAGTGAGTGAAAAAAAAAACGCACTGTGATTCCCATCTGGCAAACCTGTTTATTCTATTCATTGGCAAAAATCCTTTGGACTTTAAAACAAAAGATGGACTGCGAATGTGAGAGCTGTATTTCCTTCTACGTAGACACAGTTTATCAAACTATCCAAAAATTTCCCACCACTATGATTAATACTGATAAAGAACACATAGGATTTTCTGTATTTTAAAATATCTTTTACGACTGTGCTGTCCGGTGTCCTAAGATTAACCCCGACTCGAGTCGACTTGATTCGGATTAAGCGAATTCAACTTCGGGAACTCACATTTCACGTTTCCTGATAAAAGTCACGCTAAAGGTTAAACCACACATAGTCTGAATCTCACAGTTCACTTTCCTGAACTCTCCTGAACTTCCACTGGTATGTGTGTTACTGGCTGTCACCTCTGGCTTTATATAAAGCTATAATGATCGACTGGCGAGGCTGCGCTGTCTGGAAGGCCATCCTCTGTAGAGGACTGGCTGCCGTCTCGGTGTCCACATAGCTCGCTGGCAAACTCCGACCAGACGCAAGTCAATTTTCCTAATTGTGCTATACCACAAAATAGGCCTGTTTCATGCTCATAATTGCCATTTGCCCTCGGGACATGGAGGCATTTCTTCTTTAAAATATCATGTTTCTTTCTTTTCTTTTTTGGTTTTCCGGTGCTAGAAGTCTGAGCGTTAACACGTTCACAACAACACCAACCCACTCGCCATAAAGCTTTCCCACAACATCAATCCATAAACTTTTGTATGCTTTCGTCTGGTTTTGACGCGCGGTAAAATCATCACGTCGTTAGGAATCGCTTTAAACTCGTGCAAATAATTCAGTTCAGTGAGACGAAAAAAATCCGTTATGGAGGATTTGCTACCATGTTTATACTGTAATATAAATTCACATGTGCGACGTTGGAGATGAATGAAGGAGTTGCTGGATCCGTTTACTGTGGTCATCAGAGCTGCCATTTTTTGAGTTATATGAGATTCTGTGTGTCTATACACACACACACACACACACACACACACACACACACACACATACATACATACAAAGGAAGGGAAAGCGGTGGGGTCATACTGGTACGCTTACATTTTTAACCATGTGATGACTGCTCTCTACTAAATAAAGTAAATAAAAATAGACATAACATACACGACAGACATAACAAAACAAATACTATACCATAACACAAAACATAAAAGAGGCCAAAGAAGACAAGTAGTATTTAGTCTACACTTTAAATGCTTTAACTGGACTTATGTGGTTGCAAATACATACTGAACCAGTCAAAAGTTTGGACACTCCTTTTAATTCAGATTATTTTTTTATTTTATTTTATTTATTCTCTACATTCTTAAACAATACTGGAGATTTCAAAACTATAAAATAACACACATGTCATTAGGTAATTAAGTAAGAACAGTAACAGTCAGTTGTTATTTTAAGACGTGGAGGTCAGTTGTTCTGGACCTCAACAGTTCTTACAAGAACAGTATTGTGTCGAGTGCGTTTGTAAAAACCCATCAAGCTCTCAGACCAAAACTTGGATCAGAACCAGGCTAATGCAAGAAACAATCACTACATTGGACAGCTATGACGCAGCCAAGAGCAAGCAAAGGTGTTTGAAGCAATAAGTTAGAAATGGATCACTCGGAGGTGTGCTGTTATCAGAAAATAATCAACAGGTGGGGTGGTGTGACACCGTGGCGATACTGTGACCACCACGGAATGGATTATTTTCCAGTAACAGCATATTACACCGTTTCCATAACGATACTCTGACACTGGAGTCTCCTTCCATAAATGTTCATTTCAAAAAGATGTGAAGAAAAAAAATGTCTGATTAGGTTCACATCCCTCCAGTTAGTCATTTTAAAGACACTTTTTAAAGAAGGACCATTAACCCCGCCCCATTATTTAAAGCATAGAAAGGTAAACCTAGTAGAACTCAGCACTAAACGAAGAGTGTTTACAGATATCATGGCAGGATGCATCTATTTTATAAATGTACTTAAGTTATACTTAGGAAACTTTAAATACTTTCTACTCTAAATAATAAAAGTAAATGAACTTTTTCATTCAAATATTTTTGGATTCCCGACTAGTACTACTAAAAGTCCGGACCTAAATCCAATTGAGACACTTGAACATTTGCAAAGAAGAGTGGGCCAGATTTCCTCACGGCGATGTGAAAGCCTCATTGCCAGCTATTACACATGATTGCAGTTGTTGACACCAAGGGCGGCACAACCAGTTAATAGGTTTAGGGGGCAATTACTTTTTCACATATGGTCAGGCAGGTTTGGATAGCTCCCCCCCCCCCCTAATAAAAGCATTTTGTATTTACTCGGATTGTGTGATATTAAAATTGACTTCAAGTAAACATACTTTATGAATATGTGTATTTCATGAATATACTTTTTATGTACTATTAATGAAGGTACTATTTATGAAGGTGTAATTTACCGGAAAAAATTACATTTTCAATATTTTTGGATTCCCAACTAGAACTAAGATATTTGTAAATTTTTCCCTAAGTTCCTAAGTTTGAATAAAATGTAATAAAACAAACAAAATAAATGTAATATACACGTCGATATTAACTTGAATATTGTTTAATCTCCAAACTTCTCCGCCTCAATGAACGCGATTTCGTTTAACACTATTTACTTTCTCGGGATGTTTTTCTCTCCCGCTAGCTGTACAGAGCAAACCTCAAGCTACTGTAACAGGTTGGAGCTGAAAACCTTAAGTACATGTTCGTGAAGGTGGTAAAACTACACAAAGCCACCCGATACACACGACTGTGAAAGTGTTAAGCGTTTTCTCGCTTTCCCTCATTAAATTTTACGGCAGTTTTTCCGCGTCACCTGGAGTTGCTGGTGATGTGACTCCACACGGCCTAATCACTTCCAAACCGCCTCGGCAGAGACCCGGTGGCTCTTAGTACATGCTGTAAACCTTACATAAAATGTTACGGAGGTTTGATTTTATACACGTGATCTCTACGGGTGATTTACAGCACGGCAACAAAACGCCCTCAGGTGAGCGGCAAAACAATAAGGTAGTCGCGACCGGCTTCTCCATCACACCACCAGCTCATAAATGCAGTAAAAAGTGATTCGACTCTGAATCGTTTTGATCGTATGAAGTGAATCCAACATGCGGTTCTGCAGTAAAGCTGTTAATTAGCCATAACGCAAAAACTGAGCGAAAGAACAGAGCTGTGGAACTGCGCTAATATCGTTTGTTTACGATTCACAATTCAGATTTATTACTGTAATGTGAACACAGATCAGATTTTTTTTAAAGCTGCCTGAATGAACAAATCTGATGTTTTTCCCACTGAATCACTGACTCACTTTTTTATGTAGATCGGATGTATGCAGGATCCAATAAGTGATCACGTGACGGGCAGATCGGAATCCATGTGACTTTTTGCCCCCGAACATTCGTAACATTCCGAGCGTGGTACCGTGCTAGCAATAGCTGATAAAACAGCTAAAGCGAGTCGTCTGGCTTTCTTTCTTCTTCTGGACCTCAACAAATACAGCCGACTAACTTGCCCGCTGTCCTCCAGCGCAAAACCCCAAGAGTATTTCCGGCTAAAATTGCATCCATTGTTTGAAAAGAATGAGCGGTTGCACAAATATGAGGTGTTTAACCCATAAAAAGCAAGCAAAGAGTCAGATAAAAATCACTTGTAGTTATGAACATGTACCGTCACGGCATGCAAATCCGATCTGTCCAAAAAAATCGGAATTGAGCAACGTGGATTGTAACGTGAACGCAGCCAAAAATAACCTACTGAGCATTTCAATCATTTTGGATCATTCAATGAACAAGTTTCACAAGAACAAATTGAGTTTTAGAATTTCAGAAATAACACAAAAATAATACACTTCCGCTCTCATCTGGACTCGGATTAAAAAGTGAACGAGCTTTTCACTTAGAAAAGTTTAGAAATTGAGAATTTCTAATCTCAATCAGAAAGAATTAAAAGCATGTCGACTATCTGAACTATAGGCATTGGACTATAGTTCAGAAGGTACCAGGTTCAAACCCCCAACCACTAAGTTGCCTCAACTGCTCAGATGTATAATGAGATAAAAATGTAAGTCGCTCTGGATAAGGGCGTCTGCCAAATGCCTAGATGTAGAAGTGGACCAGAAGAATAAACGTCAATTAACATCATTTAATTATTTGATTAGATTTTTTTCATTAAAGCTTTACATGGTTTGTCTTTGAGCTGCTCCCGTTGAGGGCTCGCCACAGCGGACGATCAGATCCGCACACATCTTTGGCACTGGTTTTTATACCGGATGCCCGTCCTGACGTAACCCTCCCATTTTATCCGGGCTTGGGACCGGCTGGGGTTTGAGCATCCGGTGGGAACCGAACCTCTGCCTTCCGCAGGGCAACCTACCACTGAACCACCAATTCCCCTTTTGTTACAGTTCTATAAATGTTATTTACGAATTAGCTTTTTTTAACCTCTGTCTTTTTCGTTGTACTCCTTCTACTGCATTATACTGATACTTATAGTATTTTTGCTGTGCCACCTGGTTTAACTGTTTACAATTTATTTAAATGATTACTTTCTGAAGTTGATTTAATACCAAAGCATATTTAATATTATATCCTTTAATGACTTTATATAGTCTGATCATTAGTGACTGTGGGAGGCTCTGATACGATGTCACCTGCATGTGCAGATATATTGATGTATAACGCCATGACTGACACATGCATCATAAACGAGGGTTAAAACAATATTATCTTATTTGCCCGAGCAATCACAATGTCTAAAACTTAATGAGTAATAACCAGTGAAAGTCTTAGCAATTAGATTTTACCTAGGAAAATATTAAATATTATGGAGATAATAAAGAAAAATTGTCCCTTGTTGAATATTCTGTATAAGCCTTTGCGTCGTGTTTCCGGATGACTCGAGCCCTTCACCCTGGCCTTCAGCACTGTATAATTAAAAAATAATTATTAACAAGATTATTATTATATCCTTGCATGTTTATTTTCTAAAGAGAGGAATGTAGAGAGTGAGTGCAGCAGAGGAATTGTGCAGTCCTAAATTTAATTAGACGCCTGGTGAGAGACAAGGAGGTTCAAGATGAATAGAAGTGTGTTGTGTGTGTGTGTGTGTGTGTGTGTGTGTGTGTGTGGTGTGTGTGTGTGTGTGTGTGTGTGTGTGTGTATCTGTGTGTGTGTGCGTGTGTGTGTATGTGTCTATATGTGTGTGTGTCTGTGTGTGTGTGCGTGTGTGTGTATGTGTCTATATGTGTGTGTGTGTGTGTGTGTGTGTGTGTGTGTGTGTGTGTGTGTGTGTGAGTGTGTGTATGTGTCTATATGTGTGTGTGTGTGTGTGTGTGTGTGTGCATGTGTATGTGTGTGTGTACAGTATGTGTGTGTGTGTGTGCGTGAGTGAGTGAGTGAGTGAGTGGACTAACAAACTCAGATCTTTAAAAAGCTCCTGCGTGAGAGTCGTGAGCATCCAGCAGCCGTGCCGTATCCACGCCCATTCACAGATTCATCAAACGTCTACGCTGCTACTAATGCACTAATAGTAGAACCGGATGAGATCGAAATCATGCATGAAAGCTAAAACGGGCTGATTCCAAGTGCGGGTCTCTTTGCTTTGCCCTTGGCGTGACGATCATATCTTATTGCACAACTTCCTAGTGACATATTTCACACAGAACACATGGAGCCAAACCCCGGCAGGATATTTTAAGCCCGAACCGTTTGGAGAGATGAAAGCAAATCCAGTGCTATGTTCATCAGAAGCTCCTGCCTGCCACGCCCAAAAAACTCTCCGATTACTCGGAGCTGTTAAACCTTGATTTACAGACAAGACTTTCCCACACCTTTACGTCCAAAATTTCATTGACCTCCTTCAGCTGCACGGTGTGTTGGCCAGCTCATGTGTGAAAACGATTCCTCGTGCTCCCAGAGCCTCGCTTTAACAACCTGAGTGCTGGAACAGTCCGTGCCACCAGGGAAGAAAAACTCCATAGATCTGATAACCTGGTGATTCAGTACGTTTAGGTCGTCAAACCCCAGATGATAACACTGAGCCTCAGAGGCCTGTACAGTGGACACTCAGCATCGCTTCACGCGCTTCCCTTCTCACCCTGACACACACATCGCTCTGAAACAGGCTCAATCCGGACTCATCAGACTACACGTCCTTTTTTATTGCTCCAATCTTTAACTGAAGCCTTTTCTCAGATTAATCTCAATAACATGTGGTTTTCTTATGGACACACAGCTGTTTAGTCCCAATCCTGTGAGTTCTATCACGCTGTGTTTATGCGTTTGGAAATGCTCTTACAGTACTTTTTTTGTTTTGTTTTGGTTTTCAAATATATCTTAGACATACAAAAACATCAACAAACAAACAAACAAAAAAACATAAAGCACTGAAAAGCCTAATAAAAAATACTGTCCATATAATACTATATATAAATCTCTAACTTCTTTATAAAAAAAACTATAATAATTAACAAGTAAATAAACAAATTAATTAATTGTTGTCCTGAAACGAGCAATCAAGCAAAGAGTTTCTGTAAAAAAGAAAGCACAGGTTTCCAAAGTCTCCAGAATTTGTCTGATTTATGATTTAGATCATAAATAATTCCTCCAAAGGGTAAAAATGCAGACAACTGAGACATCCACATAGTAACCATGGGAACCTGGGGAGTCGAGCACCTCAGCAAAATACATTATTTTTCCCAGATACAAAAGACTTAATAATAGAGATTTAGCAGCCACATCAGGAACATTTCCAGTAGCATGGTTCAGCAAATATAATAAAAGGGGCGATGTGAACCGTTTAGTAGCTACTGTATCCCCTGGATCACAGACTGAACCAGAACAGCAGAACGTGGTCACTCTTACTTTCATTATTAAACACAGCTCTGATTTCGACCGTCCGTTTTTTTATGATGCGACTTCACCAAACGTTTAATGATAATTTAGTGTATTAGCCTCTGTACACCCTCGGTACAAAATTAGCACTTAAACTCATAAAATTTAGTGGACAAAGTAAAAATTCTCTCATTCTCTTGCTATTTTATGTCAAGTAACATCTGTGCCTTGATTTATTTTATTTATTTATTTATTTTTTTTGGGTGGCATAATTTTTTTTAAATCCGAGCTGTAACCATTTGCCAACATTTTTGAACAAATTCCTGCGAATCACAACTAGGATGCAAACTTCATACACAAAAATAATCGTGCACCTGATTTTTTTCCCCTGCAACACATCCATAATAGAAATAGCAAAAGCGGAAAGATGGCAAATTCTATCACAAGCTAAAGGCTAATTAGGACCGCCATGTTTTTTCAGAGAAAGGAAAATAAACTGTTAGCAGGTCACATGCCACCTGCACCGCTGCACCCTTTGGATAAACCATCCCTGTTAGCTTTAGCTAAACGCAAATAAATGACGATTTACAAAAGCCGTCACTGAACAAGGGGGCGGTGTTAGAGCTTATAGCGATTCTTACGACTCCTGCAAACTCTACAGAGAAAGCAGTTTGCCTCGACTGCTAGATTACAACCATGTGCTGATAGCTACGCTAACTTAAACGCAACAGGAACACGAACGTCACCCTGACTCCTGTCAGTCCCAGCTGATGATAGAGACCATTTCTCCTTCTGGGAAACATAAACGTGATCCATTACACCACGATATGAGCAAAATAAACAAAAGAAAAGTGTTTCCAGGTGAGAAAGTTAAACTGACAGGAAAAGTGCACCGTGTTGTTCATCAGGACACAAACAAGACGGTGTACAGCTAACTAGGCCATGTTAGCTTGCTAGCCTGCTGCTTTTAGCTTTATAACACAAAAATACACTGAGGTAGCGAATAAATAAAAAACATTTGAAACTACCTGAAGTACGTGTAGTTGACGGGAAAAGGGTTTGTAGAAAAGGTTAAAAGGTTAAATCTAAAAATAATCTGCTGATCTTTAATGTAATCAGTGATATTATTATAATTTCAGGGTGAAGCCCACTGTACACGTCTGTGTGTCTCTCTGTCTAACTTATTAATACACAGAAATCACATTCTGTAAGGTCGAGTATCTGACGCCTTGTTTACACTCAGTTGTACTTCTTTGGTGCTCAGACAAATACACTCCCTGTTCGGTAATCGGAGAGAGAATCACAGATGAGAAACGGAAAAAGTCGATCAGATAAAGATGAAGTTTTGTCTTAAAACGACTCCGGCGTGTTAAAATTCACTTATACCACTTCAGCGCTGTTATTTCAGCCAAAGTGAAAATATGAATTAATCCCAGTAAAAATATTCACTTTATCTTTTCTAATTAACATCTATTGGTGCAGGTGTTTGTTTACATTGAGACAGTAGCGCATTAGTAGCTTATTTTAAAGTAGATTATTAAATCCCACACATAACTGATCATAACATCACGTTTACTCAACATTTAGATTTCACTTATGGTGCAGATAAGATAAGATCTAAGAGTTTCATTAAATTCTGTCCTGACAGTTCTGTGTGATGGTGTGATGTAATCTGGCTGGACAGACATACAGACATACGGACAGACAGACATTTTTTTTTTTTCTGAGACTGGTTTCGCGTCCTTCAGTGTACGAAATGTAAAGATATAATTCTGACCTCTGTACAGACAAAACCTTCCTTCTATTTATATAGATGTGTGAATTCGTCTTCAGCAGGTGAAATGAATTGTGACGCCTATTTGCAATAAACAATGCAATTTATTTAAACAGTTCAGGAATTCATGCATGTGATGAAGAAAAAAAAAATTATTTTGCATTTGTTTATTTGTTGAAAGGGGATTTTTCTTTGATATCACTTGCAACCGAACGAGCTCCTCAATCCAGTACATCAATGCCTGATCACTGACACTGCATCTGTTGTGAAGACAAAAATACTCTCTCTCTCTCTCCCTCTCTCTCTCCCTCTCTCCACTGTACGGTTCTGAGGTGCTACTCACACCACTACACACAAATATACACTCACGTAGGCACTACACACACACACACACACACACACACACACACAAACACACACACACTCATTTATCACCTATAAACAGAAGTTGTTGTTCCCTGTCCTTCTTTAACCTCCAACTCGGTGCGCAGCAGTAGTACCTCCTGTAACTTTTCTATACTTTGTGTTGCGAAAAATTGTAATTATTGACCTAATGAGTATGCATTATTATTTGGAAGCTGAAAAAGGTATACATCATAATGCATAAGTATTCGCACCCTCGTACCACCTACTTGCTGTAAAATCCCTGAAGTAGCTCTGCTGCAGCCAGTTCTTGACAGAAGTCAGATAATTCGTTGGACAGAGTCCACAATTTCTCAACACAACCATCTCAATATAAATGCACAGAGTTTGTGCGAGACCATACCAACAGAAATAAACAACATCATGATGTTTAAGGAGACGGGACAAAGTTCTGGAAAGATATCAATCAGGGTTTCTCAAAGTGCGTCACTAAATCAATTATTTATTATTTTTTTAAATGGCTATAATATTGCACAACTAACGCCTCGCCTAGAAGGGATGAGTCACAGAAGGAGACATTAATCCTCCAAACACCTTCAAAATTATTATTATTATTATTTTTTTTTTTTTATCATATTGATTTTTTTCCTCTCATTTCAGGAACATGACTCTTTTGTTTAGATTCATGAACTATAATCCAACTTCATTTCCCTAAAAAAATGGGGGAGAAAATCTAGAGGGGTAAATACTTACGCAAGCCGTTGTTCCACACAGAAATCGAGGAATAGAACATTGCTGATGATGTAAATTCGACGCTAAGAGATGTAAACTATGTCTGCTTAAAGTAAATCTCTCAGACCTCAGCTATCATTCCAGATCCACATTAAAAGAGAAAGCTCTAGCGGTGCAATGTGCTGCTGGTGATCTCTCGTCATAGCGCTTGTTCCGGCACGTTCCGGGATTATAATCACTAAACAGTCTTCATCAAGTCAGATCAAAGAAATGTCCATATCACTCAGCAAGCCTGGGGAGTAATTTAACCGACAAACCTACACAACTGTAACTCAGTCACGTTACACATCCCTGACCAAAGCAAACTTAAACCAAGCAGATCAGACGGAAAGCTCAGCGACAGATGGACCCGGAGTGGACGTACCTGGAGGACAGACGCACTCGTGGGTCACTTCTCTCGTCCTGCGCAGTTTGGGCATCAGCTCGCTCAGCGTCTGACAGAGAAGCACACCACTGATTTATAACATTATAAACAGTATATTTATACATGCCTATTAACTAATCATCTTATATTAGCCTATTATCTAATATTGTCAATTAACAACCCCAAGTAAAAAAACAAGACATGCTGTGACATAAGCAAAATAAGAATTTTGTGTTGGAATGAGTAAAGAAAAAGAACTGAATCTCAGAGATAAATAAAAGCTTTGAGATAAAGACATAATAATTGACATCAGACTAACAGACTCACTCTTTATAAATAAAAATCATATGCATGATTATTAAAACAATATCTCCTCATTTCTTATTCACTTCAAGCTTTACAAAAACTTGATTCTTGAGCTTGAATTTTAAATACAATTTTGTTTACACCCGTGGAACAAAACTGATTTGTTGTAATCTTATAATAGGAAATACCAGATGTTGTGTAAACATATCCAAGACATTTTAAGTTACAATGTCGGCTTTAAAGACCATTAAAAAGAGGAACTGTACTCAGAACTAGTTTAAAACTCCGAGGCTCTTTAGCTGACCCCTTAATTATTATTTTTTATTTATTTATTTATTTATTTATTTTCTTTCTGTTGCTCTGACATTTTCCTTAGGGATCAGTAAAATGTCTATCTATCTATCTGTCTGTCTGTCTGTCTGTGTATTCTATCTGTCTGTCTGTCTGTCTATGTATTCTATCTGTCTGGCAGTTATAATAATATATATATTTTTTTTTTTTGAAAAATGTTTTACAATTATAAACCACTTTACCACTGTAACTTGACTTTTATTTGTTTGTTTGTTTGTTTGTTTGTTTATTGGCCTCATCTGTCCTTGTCAGATGTGGTTTGCACTGTAATATCTACCTATCTATCTCAATACAAAATGCTGACTCATCACAAAACCATAAAATGAACAAAATATTCCAATCCATATTTTTTTGCGTTCTAGCATCTAAGACACAACCCACACACACACAAACACACACCAGTTATTTACTACCTACTCAGAGCTCAGATATATTTGGCCATGAAAATAAAAAAGAATCATTATAAAACATCAGAAGCTTTTCCATTTTAGACAAAAAGTGTATTTTTCAGCTTATTTTTTGCCTGGAAAATATTTTCCTTAGCCATATGAAGGGCACCATATGTAGATCATGTAGATACTGATTGCACTACTATAAGAAAAAGAAAAGTAAATAATCAAGGTAATAATATGCAGTAGTAAGAGTTTTAGACTGCTCGCTCAGATCTCTCGTGCACTCACACTCGAACATGTTTTGTCCTGTTTAATCCTTAACTGGGAGAGATCCAGGACTCGGATGAAATACATCAGAGTTATCATAGTAAATTAATACAGTCTGTGTGTGTGTGTGTGTGTGTGTGTGTGTGTGTGTGTGTGTGTGTGTGTGTGTGTGGTTGTGTGTGTGTGTGTGTGGTTGTGTGTGTGTGTTTGTGGGGCTATTTTTTTTTCAGTCATCTAGCTCTTCAAAATTATAACACAGCATGACAGAAGCTCAGTAAAAACAGTATTTTAAATAAGTGAGCATGTAAATTGCTGGGTGATGACTGACAGCCACCGAAAAACAGAAATTAAATAAAACTGTAATATACTTTAAAGCAGAATATACAGTATACGTTTTAAAAACCTGACTCATAATGTCAAGGAAGGAATAGGAGAAAACACCTGAAACTGAAAACATGGGGAATCATATGTAAAAATATGTAATTAAAATTATATTCATTATTAGAAGTCGTATTTTTAAATGTGTATAGAAATTAATTGAAACTAATTAAATAACTAGATCTGGCAGATAGATATAGATCTGGATATACATCTCTGTACAGGTCATGTCGAATGGAAGTCTTGTTACACACATGAAGAAATTACTGAAGTGATGGATTGAGATGGGATTAAAAGCTCTAAGATCCTGCAGTAATAAATGCATCACCACATCTGTGTGTAAAACATATAGGGTTTTTTTTTAATTAAAGAGAGAGAGAGAGAGAGAGAGAGAGAGAGATTAGGCAGCAAAGCACATTTAACATGACAAAGTTACAGGCAGTCAATAAACAAACAAATAAACAGACAAACAGACAGACTGGTAGAAAGACAGACAAACAGATACTGTAGATAAAGGTCAAGTGATAGTGGTAAAGATATAGGTCATTTGAAAATCTTTTTTCTCGAAAAAAAAAGTTGTTTATTATTATTGTTGTAGTTGTTGTTGTTCTTGTTGTTGTTACAAATCAAGCAAAAGTTTTTCCAACTTCTCTGGAGAACCCTGTTTTGTACCTTAATTGAATAATGAAATAATTAAGAGTGAATGCTGAGAAGGACTGAGAGCGCGCTGTATCTCACCTCCTGCACGAGACTCCGCACGGTCTCCCGCAGGGTCTCGCGCAGCTCCCCGGTCCCCGGGCCCGCGCCGCTCCTGCGCTCCAGCGCGAGCACCCTGCTCTCCATCTCGCGCGCTCTAATCACCGTGAGACAGCACGTGGCCAGAGTCGCGAGCAGCAGCGCGAGACACACGGCGACGGCGCCGGCGGTGAGAGAGGGCCAGCGGCGCGCGCGGACAGACCCGTGTCCCGGTGATGCTTTGCTCTCCTCCTGCTCCCGGTGTGTGTCCATGCTGAACCGGAGTCCCACTGTGTCTCTCCGCGAGCAAAGCTGATGCTGATGCTGTTGATGTTGTTGCTTTTGGTTATGATGATGATGATGATGATGATGATGAAGCACGAGCGCGAGGAAGGTGTCGCCGACTCTTCTGCAGCTCACTGATGACTCTCGCGTGTAGAGCGCGCGTGCGTGCGTGTGCGCGCGTTTGTGTGTGAGTGTGTGTGTTTGCTGTGGACCGTGAAACAAGGAGAGAAATAAAAAGCTCCGAGCTCCTTTACAACCAGCTGGCAACTAACTGCCCGTGTGTGTGTGTGTGTGTGTGTGTGAGAGAGAGAGAGAGAGAGAGAGAGAGAGAGAGAGAGAGAGCGAGCGCATACACTATTATACTAAATAGGGTATCAAAAAAGTACGCCGCCTATTGGTTGCCATAGTTACCCGAGGGCGCGAACTAATTAGAGCTGTACAAGCTTTCACTTGGATTCCCTTAAATGTGTTGTCACGTGGTTTGGTGATAAAAAAAAAACCTGTTTCCTTAGAAGTCAGTGACGTTGAAGTTATTACATAATGAATGTAAAACCTGGAGTTAGTGTAATGTAGTGTAAGTGGAGTGTCAGCTTCCACCCTAAAAATTCTTTTTCTACAACAGTATGCCTTGTAATGTTTTATTCCGCTTATACCACAAAAATAATTTGCCAATCATAAATTATTTTTGATTATTTACCCATTTATAGTTAAATTCATATATGTATTTGTCTAAAACCTTACCCAAAATAAAAAAGCAATACTTTTAAAGGACTAAGCTTTTAAACAATGATTGAAATATTTTAGTTAAAACTAATTTGTATAACACAATAAATCCAATCAAACCAATGTTATAAAATGTTTTACATGTCATTCTAAAAAAAAAAAAAAAAAAAAAGTATCGTTAATCACATGTTTAGGGCGTTTAAGGGATATGTAAGGAGTCTCCAGTGTCAGAGCTTTATATCAGTTTTCTGACAAGAACGTTTTAAGGCTGATAAGGGTTGTTTTCTTAAACCATAAGTTTTGTTTTAACAAGCTAACTTTTTTCTTTATTTATTTAGGCTTATCTTAAGATGAAAAGCATGAATGATATTACCTTTTCCTAAGGGTGTTCCACAGCATGAAAGATGTATTCAGCTTTTTTTGTTTCAAAAGACTGAATATATTTGATATACAGGTAACAAACACAAAAGGTAATTCCTGCAATGACTAAAGCAATAAAGAAAATGTTTGTAGTTACAGGAGGGAAAAAAAAAAGAAATGAACCAGAAAACAAACTTCGTCTGCCCTGAAGAGTTCTTCCCTGACAGAAAATTTATTCAAATCTCTGACACCAGAGACTCGTTACATAACCATTAAACACCATTTAATATTATTATTACTAGATTATATAGCAGTTCGAGATTATTAATCATCAACGATCTTGTAGATGTTTACCAGATCTAATCTGGTCTATCTATTTGTAGATATTTAAATCTACTTATATGAAATTGTTATAATAATCAGGTCAAGTAACAAAACATTTTGGGTAAACCATTCTGATGCCCTTCTCAGTTAATGGATATATTCAAATCCTCTGCTGCCATCTTGTGTTTAAATGTGCAACTACAGCACGACACAACAAACAACATACCCAAACTGCTCCATGGACTTTTATTGAAACAGATTGAGTCACAAAAAATGTACAGTACTGTAATTTTGACACACCAAATAAATTCATAAAGCTACACGTTATTTTCCTCAATATGTTGATTAAGATTTACGCAACAGACCCTTAATCTACAGCTCTCACTTACTTGATTACGTAAAATACAAGATAATTTATAGACCATATAAATTACACATTAGGGAAAAAAAACAATACTCAAGACTGGTGGGACTGATACAGTCATCAGAAATGCAACCTCTCACTGAGAGTAACAACAACCCCCCAAAAGAAACCTCTATAGTTTTTTTTTCACTTGTGGCCCCTTTTAAGATCATCAAAAAACGGATGTTTAACAGCGTCATCCAGGGTGATGCGCTTGGTAGCGTCGTAGTCCAACATCTTCTCGATCAGATCGAACAGCTGCTCATGGGCCAAACTTTTTGAGGTCATACAGTCCTGTTTAAGAAGGTGAGAAGAAAAGGGGAAAATACTATCATTAAGTTGCTTCGCTCCATAAGATGTAAAAAAAGACTGCAAAGAAAGATGACACTTGAGTTTAACAGATTAGTTTATAAATACTGTAATGCACTATATAATGTTCTAAAACCACAAAAGAAAAAGCAGAGAATAAAAAAAAATAGCCTAGGTGAGAGTGCTTTCTGGCTGTGTGAAAAGTGAAGCACATGTAAGACACTTACTCTGAGAGGTTTGCAATGCTTCCGAACGTATCGTCCTGACGACGAGTGGACGTCCCAGTCTAGCTTGTCACGGTGGACATACCTCCTTTTCCTGCCGGAACACAACAAAAAAATTAACACACCGGCTAACCTCATACACCAATGCTGAGTGCTGATGGTACAGGGTGAAGACGTGCCTTGTTTTCTGGAGCATTTGGGTTGGTATGGGGCCCAGGACTCTTTCCATCATGGCTAGATGTTCTTTACTGTCATGGGTCTGAAATGAGAACAAGTCATACAGATATATTTATAAAATATATTGTAAGGTTTTGGGGAATCTCCTGACAATCTTATGAATCTGGATTGCATTTAGTTTTATTATTAGCTGTTCTCACCTGGAAGAGTGTTGATCCAAGATAATATTCAATAAGAATGCAACCCACACTCCACACATCACAAGCATGGTCCCAACCCAGCTCTGTACAAATCGATAAAAAAAATAAATAAATAAAATACACAATTAGCTCTGATGCATCACCACTGTTGACCACAGATGCGCATGTGCACAGAAAGCCGTGTTCAAATTTACCCAGAATGACTTCGGGTGCGCGGTAATGGCGCGTCGATACCACTGTGGTGTGATGCTCATGCTCGTACGTGGCGTTCCCAAAATCGACCACTTTCACATCTGGGTTCTTCACCGTTCTCTCATCTCTCTTCTGTAAAACAAGATCGAGGTGAACTTTATTTTCTTGAATTACCACAGGTAGAGTGCTGAAGAATAATTCCTGCTATAGTTTCTGCTCACCATTTTAGAGTTGTACTCGAGACTATAAGCTGAATTAACAAACAAGATGTTCTCTGGCTTCAGGTCTGTGTGTGTCAGCTTGTTTCTGTGCATGACTAAAGAGAAAAAAAAGTAAAACATTCAAAGGAGACCTGTATAAATCACTAAACACTCCTCGCTCATCAAATGTTAGACTACTCACACTTGACTGCTTTGATGATCTGGTAGGCCATGTGCCTGATCTGGTCGATTGGAAAGGGCTGGAAGTTGTTTTCTTTAAGGAAGTCAAACGTGCTCAATCCTAGCAGTTCAAACACTATGCACACATGGCCATGGTGGTCGAACCAGTCAAGCATTCGCACACAACAACTGTAAGAGAAAAGGAGGAAACTGCATCAGAAAGCTGCATGCTTGTAATATACGTCTGCCTCTATTATAATCACTGTCATCACCACATCTGGTTAGGAACGAGAGTGCTGTCGAGTTGTGTTTCTAATTCCGAGCTCAACTTTATGCAGCTTTATTTACTAACCTTTGAATTGTTTTGAAAACAAATAGATTAAGCAGATTCATATCAAATCAGAAAACTATTTATTCATTTTGATCATACTAAAATAATTTTTTTACTAGTATAAAAAAAGACCTGTATAATTTAGCACTATTTCTGATCTTTAAAGTCATACAACCCAGCACGGTCTCTCAGGTCTAGTGATCAGCTTCAACTAGTTCCCAAATCTAGACTGAAGACTCAAGACTATCTTGACGTTTCAGTAGCAGCACCTAAACTCTGGAATGAGCTGCCCCTGTACATGAGGCAGAGGCCCCTAGTCTTACTATTTTTAATTCTCGTCTCAAGATCTTTTTATACATTTTGGCATTTAACACAGCGTGAGGACATACTCTTTTTATTTATTTATTGTTTTATTAGATTATTTTACGCAATGAGAGTGGACTTACTGTTGTGTGTTTTTTTTTTTTATTGTCTGTAGCTATTTTACAATTGTACAGCACGTTAATCAACTGCATTGTGTTAAATGTGCTTTAAAAATAATCCGGACCTTAAAACTATCTGTACTTTCTAAAGTACAAACATGATTTTCCTGTTTGTCCTGAACTGCAGCTGAAGCCATGTGGTTCCTGCTAATTAATGTGTGTGTAATCACTACACTTGGATGGAGAAGAGAAGAAGGGAGAGGGGAAAAAAAGGTTTACGTAACAGCTGCATTACCACGCACTGTTCAATTTAAAACATTGTCCCTTACTGACAAACACCATGACAGATGCGCTTAAAACAAAAATCAGATTAAGCCTTTCTTCGCATTTACTTCTAAATTAAATTTACACAGGAACCTCAATGACAACATAACTGTATCTTATGCATCACCCTACAAGGCTGGCAGTGTGTTACTCACTATTTTCTGTCGCTGTCGAGTGTGTTCATATGTTCCAGCACTTCGACCTCAGACATGGCTGCATCTCGATAACGCTCAATGTTTTTGATGATCTTCACTGCAACACGAGCACGACTGCAAACAGACAGAAAACAAGATCAGTAATCTACTTCTTTGAAGTAATTGCAAAGAATCAAGTAAACGTGATAATTTATTAACTTCATTAAAGAATAAGTATAGGAAATATTTCTTACTTTTTCTGATCAATGCATTCGACTACTTTCCCAAAAGCACCCTCTCCTAGCGTGCACACGATCGCATCTAGGGTGTAAAGACAGACAGTTAGACACACTGAACCTCCAGTGTAACGTCACTCTGACATAACTGATCCATCTAAGAAATAGCTGTAAATAGTATTAATAATAATAATAATAAAATCACTCAAGAGAAAAAATTGAATACATGAATACAATACAAGGCAATGCTAGGCTAATACTGCTGATAAAGCAGAAGAAAATATAGTATAGATCTATATGACTGCTTCCCTTCTGTAGTGCTGATATAATCATGCCCCGAAAAAACATTTATCCTAAAGCACTACAAGTGACATTATATTTCATTTGTGAGACAAAACAGATACAGGTAAAAAGTATACAAAAAAGTATATATTCTATACATCTCGCCCTGAGTATGTCTCCACTGTGATAGATCAGGTGACCCTCCTCATCATCCTGAACACTTCTGGATCTTTTCCTGCGATGGCTCCTCTGGAGGTTTTCGGACCACCATCAGCATCACCACCATCATCATCAAAAACCCATGAGAATCAGAACGCGGCATTCATTCATTCAGCGAGGGAGGAACGGGGGGAGCGATTCGGCCCATTCAGATAGCGCAGCAGTCAGGACCGGCCACAGGGTGCAGCCAACGCAAATTCAGCCCGCGACAGAGATACGCACAGGGGGCCCACCACATAGTGTGTGTTACAGAAGAAAAACAATGGCAACACATTTTCAGACAGGATACTTTAAAAAAATATTTAAAGTAGACATCATTGACAGTTTATAATTAGCTTAAATTAATTTCTGGTTTCCCTCACCCCGCCCTGTATTGCCTGACATACATTTTTTTCCTTTTCCTGTTTACTGGAATAGCAATAAAGACATTCAACTAGACAATAAATGAACAGTGGGTGACTGCAGTACTCCATCTATACAGACAGAAAGAAAAAAGAAAGCATGAGGAAAAGGAAAGGAGATGGTGCTCATACCGAGCGAGAGCGACGATGACGAGAGCGACTCCGGCTGCGTCGCCGCCCGTGCCTGCTGCTCTGGCCACTGTACCCGGAAGATTTGCTGTAGTGGTGCCAGTTGTGGTCCCTGTACCGCACACGATGCCTCTCCTTCTCCCCTGAGACGCTCACTTGGCTCTCCTTATCATACCCCGAATCCACGGTCCGGACCTTCGTCTCCTGCTTTTCGTTCAGACTCCGGCTTTCCAGGTAATGCCTGTCAAAAAGAGCAGAGATTATCATCACAGCCCAGACCGTACATTTACAACTTTGTTTTCCCTATTCATCTGAATAATATGCTCACATCTGTCATAAAAGAAGAAGAAAAAAATAATTACGTCACACATTGACACCTCCTGTGTAGATACGGTTAAAAAATCAAGGCCAAGAACTTATGAACACTACCTTTGGTCTGTTTACTAAATAGCCTTTCTGTTGATTATTAACACAATCCAGAAAGTCACGCAGCTGACCTTCTCAAAATCAAAAACAATTTCAACTGCATCTGTGATGGTTCTACGTCAACCACTTACAATGATCACAAACCCACAACATCGCTTAGCAAGACTTTTCATATGGTTCAGATATATCTGGGAAGCTGCAGCACTGAAAAGCGAGACTCTCTCAGGGTGGCCATTGATATCTGTCACGCATCAATGCCAAAAATCAGAACGAGGTTGACTAAAACCTTCTGGCATGTTTAGGCTGTATCGAGTGTGGTCTGTGTGTCTCATCAAAAGATTCTGTTTTCTTCCAGGAAAAGACAGGAATACTGAATATTTAATATTAAAACAGATGCTGTCTGTGCAGGGTGGTATGGTTCATTAGCTGAAACCATGCCTACCATGGTTGTGTGGATAATAAAAGTATACTTTACGCTTCAGACAAGTCTGGTAAAATCTTTCACATGAAGGCAATATATAGAAGAAAAAATATGGGTGGACTATACAGTAGTGCAACAACAAACAAGATGCACACATCCCTGCATTTCTGTACTATTCATAATTTATTTTTGTTGTTGCACTACTGCATGTTCCACACACACACATGTGTGTTATATATATATATATATATATATATATATATATATATATATATGTCTTCACAATAATACTGGAGGTTGCCATATATACCCTACCCTTATTACCTTCTGTACATGAATGACTCTTATCCCTGTACATATAGACTCACACCCTAATTTACCAGTGGTATTTACTTAAATAGTTTTAATGGCTAAGTTAAATCTAAGCTAACCTAAAATCATCAAGCAATCATCAATATTCAGAAAAATTTTAAAGTGCAATTCCTTTTTCAAAAACTAAATAGATAAAAACAAGATTTTTATAAACCTAAACTATCAATATAGAACATGGTATAATTTGGCATATTATCAAACCAATGTAACAAAAAATATACCACATATGAATTACAAGAACGTTTTCATGAGCAACATTACTAGTAACGTCTTTTAATACGTATTTGTACCTCTAAAAAAAAATTTTAATAATTGTACGAGAAATATAATAGTCACAAGTATTTAGCTATAAAATAAGCTTGGTAAATCCATCTTTTTCATACACTTGTACCTAGGTATTGCACCCTGATTTTTTTAGGTATAGTAACTTGGATCATGTTAAGGACATAACGTGAGGTTTTACCCGTCACTGCTTTTGCGATGATGGTGATGTTTACGGTACTTGTTTTCGCGTTCACTGCTGTGAGACTCTCTCCGGTGACGCTTTCTCCTCCCGTTTTTTTCCTTCCAGCTGTTTTCTCCATCAGCCGGTGAGTGAGCGGTAATATCTCGCTGCCTCATCTGCAAAAAAATATATACATACATTATTGCTTATTATATAAAGCCATTTGATTAATTCAATTAATAAGCAGCAATAACGAAAAAACATACTAATAAAAAAATTGCTATACTAATATACACACACACGTATGTATATTTAGAACCTTAATCTAATCATAATATTGATGTTTCACCTGCCTACAGGGACATCAGTCTTTAAAGGGAAATTTATTCATCCAAGCGCTAAAAATTCTAATAACGTCAGCCTCTTTTTTTTTTAGCTCGGGTGTTTCCGTAAGGCCAGGTTTAAACCCGAAAATTACCGAGTCACTCGACTCTACTGCGCATGCCCAGGATTTTAACCTTCGAAGACGATCAAACAGAAAAGCAAAATAAAACACAAAATATATAAATGTAAATTACTGTTACATGTTAATTAAAATGTATATTAATATATATATAAAGATATCTGATATACGATTGAACAAAAAACAAACGATATTATAAGTAACGTTAGTCCTAAAAAAAAACATGGGACATGGTAGTCAACAACGTTAACACCCGGTCTCGAGCGTCGAATAACAACGCAATAAAATTTACTTTACATTAAAATATAAACCAAAAATATATCTCACCTTATTTGAGCTAGCTTTAAGATCAAAACAAAAACGAATTGCGAAGTACAACACGTTGCTTTCAGAAAAAAAGCAACCCCGAAATGACTGCCGCAGCTGACGCCACAATACTCTCTTTGTTCTGTCAAGTCTTTTTCAAAATGGCTGACCTACTCTTCTAGAAAATTCTACGTGTGCAGTACGGCGTTTTCGTACCCGCATTCATGCACCTGGATTCTGATTGGCTCATACCATGGTTCTGTGACAGGATTGGCTAGCTTCACGGGAATGAAGTGTAACTTGCCAATCATGTCAAAGGGGGTGGAGTTTGTAGGAAAACGAGTGGGGGGGGGGGGTGGAAAAGTCTAGGCGGTTTAACTTGGGAGAGTCCATTTTAGAGAAGAATGTTTTTATAAGCTTTATATATTATAAACAACGAAGATTTAGTATTTTAGCGTTATAGTAAAGAAAAATGTAGTAAATCATTATATATTTAATGTTTTTGACTGAGTATTGATAAAACGAAGCAAAATGTAGACAATCATCCCCAAACTGACACACTAAAGGGAGATTTGATGCATGTGGTTGCCAATCCATGTGTAAAACTGATGTCCCATGCTCCCTGAACCACCCGATGAATCCTGGCATCAGGAATTCCCTGCCTTCAGGGAAGAAAAAACAAGGTCATTTAGTGCATTAATCTCCCAGAACTGCACTGCAAGCGGTGCTGAACCAAAGCCAGGAAGATAGTGTAGGACCTCATGTCCATTGACCTCACAACAATGGATTGTTCAATACAGGCTAATCAGGCGCTCAACAAGAACACCACATAGGACTTGAACTTGCTTTGTCCTTCACACCTTGGAGCGTTGGCGTTAGTAGGGTGGCGTTGGAGCACTACTAACCACACTGTACATTTTCACATGAGACGTATGTTGCACTTGGCTGGTTCTTATTTACACATAAACGAGGACTGACGTTGCACTGTGAAACATGGACAATAAGACTGCTGCTATCACACACTATCATCTCATTTCACACTCCATGATTAACCCATACTGCTGCTGTCATACCTACCCATATCATATTGCCATATAATTCCCTTTAATACGCTTTTTATTTGGCACATTCTATATAATTTATATGTTTTATACTTTTAAACTTACAATTAGTATACATATTGTATCTGTATATTTGTAGATTTGCAGATTTTATAGTTTACATTATTTTTCTAGTGAAATTTGCCTCTTTTTACATTCTTATTCCTGTTTTAGGTCACAAACAGTCATACAGTTTAAGCATTTCACTGCATATCATACAGTGTTTGGTTGTGTACGTGACAAATATAAATTAGAATTTTGACCTCGCTCCAATTTTTTTATAAGTCTCAATAACAAAGTGGATTTCATAAGGCTACACAGTCCCAATCCCTTGTGTTCTCTTCGCATTGTGCATGTGGAAATGCTTTTACTTTTACTATTAAACATAGCCGTGAGTTCTAGTCATGTCTTTAAGTGATTTCCCATCATGCTCATTTAGGATCTTTTTCCAAGCACATTTCTTTCTTGAAGATGATTCTTCTGTTGCTCCATGGACCAGCTCTGATGCTCACGTCTAAGCTACACAGCGACCAGTGTTGCATGTATATGTGACCCCAGTGACACCTTTCTATTAGTGCCAGGATTAACCTTTTCAGCAATTTGTTCAACAGTGTGGCAGCCTGTATAAGGTGAGCCAGCCTTCTCTCCCACTGGCATGTGAATTACATGCTCATGACCCAGTTGTCAGTTCATTAGTCCTAGTTTTTTCGAGCACTTTGGGTAAGTACTAACTGCTGCACGGCAGAAACTCCCAACAAGACTTGATGTTTTGGAGATTCTCTGACTTCAGCCATCTTGTCAATGTCATTCCTTACACAATTTCTATGCTTCTAACACATCAACCTCAAGACTGAGTGAAAAATTATCAACACTCTGGTGATATTAAGACTTCTGTTGGCCGCACTTATCAACACTTTTCTGTTCAAGGCTCCTGTCTTCCCAGTCACAGCTATGCAAGTGTGAACGTCTTACATCAGTTCATCTGTAACTGTGGAGCGAGAAAAAGTGGACGCCCCGCTTGTGATTTGCTTGAAACAAGAGGAGCAATTCATGATTTTCGTTGTCTGAGTGTGTACCCGGTTCCGAAACAACTTACTGAAGACCACAAACAGGAGTGTTTGGATATCTGCAAACAAAATTTGGAATGATCCTCTAAGGAAGGTGATCGTTTCTTAAAGAGAAACATTACTGGTAGTGAGACACGGACCATCTGTCGACCATCAGCTGGAAAATTCATCAACGCTTAAAGTTTTCTGGGATTCTCAGGGGCCAGAAGTATTGGAACACTATCAGGAAAAACATTAAACAATCAACAGTGCTCGTCACAGTGAGACGCTTACTGAAGAGCTGAAGACTAAACTTTGGATTAAACAAAGCGGACTGATATCAGAGGGCGTCGTGATCTTGCATGATGATGCACGGCCACACACGTCTGCCCACACTGTCGACATTCTGAGGTGTTAAAGTGTCCTCACTATAGTCTGGCTTTCATCTGTTTGTTCTCTTGAGAGCAGAACTACGAGGACAAAGATTTACTTCTGAGGAAGGAATGAAGACAGCGGTGCATTCGTGGCATGCAGCTCTGTATAAATAATTTTATAATGAGGGAATACGAAAGCTTTAAAAAGCGAAAGATTTTGTCTTTGTCTTTTCTTAACGTAAATTTAAATAAACCACTTCTACAGCCACAGTGTAGATCATTTTTGACTCACCCTTGTATATCTCACCCCTAGACACATGCCATTGTAACGAGATTAGCAATGTGGCTCAAGTCTCAGCGGCTTTATTGTTATGACTTAATCGGTGTATATATTCAGATTTAATCAATGAAAGACTGATTTTTATATTTTTAATTTTTAGTTAATTTATTATTATTATTATTTTTAGTTATGTAATTTGTTCAGGTTTTTTAAAGTTATTTATTTACCAAATTTTGTTAAGTTTGCTTGTAGTGTGTATTTTCTGTTTATTTTTTGTTCCGATAACTGTGAATCGTTAATTTTGTAATAATCGTTATGATTACAAAAGGTGGTTTCCCGGATCTATCCACCAGATGGCGGTATGCGCGCTATACATGACCCTTGGAAAAACAAACGAAGAAGAACGCGCTCAAAGTTTCTGCTTCCGGTGTGATCTGTCCTTTTCCTGTCGCCACAGGGTGAGAGGAGCGGAGAGATTTCAGCTCTCCGATACAATCCTTCTCCATCTGGCGTTTAGTTTGTGATAAAACTCAGAGAAAATGACGGAGCAGATGACAGTAAGAGGCACGCTGAAGGGCCACAGCGGATGGGTCACTCAGATCGCCACCACGCCGCAGTTTCCCGATATGATCCTGTCCGCGTCCAGGGGTAAGAACGCGCGCACAGGCTAGGCAGGTTGCCAGGTTGCTGATCCCCGCTCCGCAGTAATGATAGGGATGAAAATATGACATTGATTCACAGTATCTTGAATAAAGTGTATATTTACACTGTATTAGGTTATGCTTAATACGTGTGTGTGTTTGAAAATTAATAGTGTTGCAGACGTGCTAATTTCTAATGCTAAACCTGTCTCAATCTGGCAACCCTGTTATAAAGGCGAAAAAAAACACACAAACGTTAACTCAGTTTATATTTCAGATATTTTTTCTGATTTTTGTGATTTGTAGTTTCAATTTATTAACTAGAGCTGTATTTTCTTTCATTTCTTGTGGGATTGTAGTGTTAATACTGACGTCACAAGGTGAAACGGGCATTATACCAAAAACTAGGTAGGTTATAAAGTAATGGTAATAGTCTTTTAGAATGAGGAGTAACTGATACAGCCAGGGAAGCTTTTAATGTGGTGTTTTATTTAGTAAGATTGGGCTTTAAAGGACAGAGAATCTGAGATCTGTACGTGGCAGTGGTGCAACTTGCAGAACTCCAACTAAAATGTGTTACTCAAAGGAAACGTGTCGAGAGTGTGTGGAAAACAGACAAAAAAATTTCAAGATGCAAGACAAGCTCAAAAAAGGATGCAGTAGTTTTTTTTGCTTTATTTGCTTTTATTTGCCAGGAAGATGAGGGAGAATGAGACCTGGAGTTTTTCTTTCTTTTTTTTTTTCACTTTTTTTTTTTTTTAAGGAAGACCAGACTGGAAAATTGGCTTTAAAGGACAGTGAGGCTGATAGAGTTAATGTAAATAGAGGGGTACTGAGATGAAGTTTGTTGAAGAAAGTGTTTGTGGAAGTTCCAGATAAAGCAGATGATTAGTTGAGTCAATCCAAGATCACGGAAGGAAGCACAAGATGTTTTTAAGGAAGGCTAGACTAATAAATAAATAAATTTAAAGAGGAATATGATATAGAATGAGACCTACAGTTTACCAGCATTAAAAAAAAGGAAGAAGAATTATTATACCTGCCAGTGTTTACTCCTGATTATATCTGATCGCTGTCTTTATCCAGAGAATGCAAACGTACTTCCATTTCACCTGAGCAGCGTTCATGTGCACATCTCATGCATACCTGAGTGAATATAAAAATTAGTTAACTTCTTGCCATCAGCTTGCTCGTTCATCATCACAACGACTACCGTTCAGTCACGTCTGATTTTTATGTGCATGCCCTGTTTTTAACTTGGCTGCCCTTTTTTTTTTTTTTTTTCTCCCCCAGACAAGACGGTGATCATGTGGAAGCTGACCCGGGATGAGACGAACTATGGCGTCCCCCAGCGAGCTCTGAGAGGACACTCTCACTTCGTGAGCGACGTCGTGATCTCCTCCGACGGCCAGTTCGCACTGTCCGGCTCGTGGGATGGCACTCTGCGTCTCTGGGACCTGACCACGTGAGTGTAGGGTCTGATCAGGTGGGGAGACGTCTGCGCCCCTACGTCTCGTGCGTGTCAGACTAATCTAATCCCCGCCCTGTGCGTGTTATAGGAAAATAAACACGTAATAGTAGTGCAGTTGTTTATGTAGTAGTATGTTCTGATTTTTTTGTTGATGTTTTTTCCCACTCCTCCTTGTGTTACACTATGACTTCGTAAATAACTTTGTTGCATGTAATGATTTAACGCAGAGTGCCGTTATGGGAAGATCCCGTCGCCTTGAAACTGATTATAGATTTTCTAATTTCTCTTGTACAATATTAATTTGATTACAGTAACTAAAGGAGTTCTCACAATTTGTCATTACATGCTTCTGCTGTCCTCGTAGAAAATACCTTCGTAGCTGCTTTTTCAAAATTTAATTAGTTGATCCCTCACCAGATCCTTTTTATTATATTTCTTTTGAAAACCATAAAATTTTTCTTAAAAAAATGCTAGAAACCCTAGTTACTATTTCAAGTGTAAGCATTGAAACTAATAATTGTCCCTTTTTTTTTTTTTTTTGTTTGCTCACTCCAGCGGCACGACAACCCGCCGGTTCGTCGGTCACACCAAAGACGTCCTGAGCGTGGCTTTTTCTGCTGATAACCGTCAGATCGTGTCTGGCTCCAGGGATAAAACCATCAAGCTGTGGAACACACTGGGAGTGTGCAAGTACACCATTCAGGTCAGGATCCAATCATTTATAATTAATTCTAATCAATCGGCACAAGTGTTTTTATTGAGGAGGGTGTGAATTTCTTTCTCTTCTCCAGGATGAGAGCCACTCGGAGTGGGTGTCCTGCGTGCGATTCTCCCCGAACAGCAGCAACCCCATCATTGTGTCCTGCGGCTGGGACAAGATGGTCAAGGTACGAACACTACAGCGCATACGGTTTAACATCACCTCGCTCTGCAGACTCCGCTTCTTTTACCCGATGACTATAACACTGACTTTCTGTCTGAGCTCTTGGGCTTTGAGGACAAGTCCTGCAATTATGATGGGTAACAGGTTCTCATAAATCTGTAAAGCTAGTCCTGATGGTCGATTAATCCTAATTTCAGAAAATCCTCACAGTTCACAGTGGGAAACAGCTCTGAGACAAAATGTCTGGGATTCCCTTTGTGATTTAGGGGCGCATAGACAACACATTTCCTGAGGCGCGGTTACAGTTTTTGGCCACATGATGGCAGTGTAGGGAAAGGAGACTGGTTTAGTCAAGTGGAACAATATGTTTTGCATTGTATATTCGTGTCAAAGGCGTACAAGACTCACTTTGTCAGACTTGAGAACAAATCTGACTTGAGACAAATCTGACCTGCGGTGACCGGAACTCATTCTCCAGCGCTGTGGTGTAAACTTGGACCTGGGGTTGGGTTTAAGTTAAACGGAACGGATCGCAACAAAAGAGGAAAGAAGGGACTCTGAGTATAAAACTGGTTAAATACAGGTTGGACACTCGGATAGTTGATTTAATCAGGGTGAGATTCGTGCGTTTCACTCAGAGGTCAATGGTTTGAGCCTGCACTCCACCAAGGTGGTGCTGTTTGGTCTCGAGCCCAGCCTCGAGGAGTAAATGCCGTAATGTACAACAGTATGTGATGAAAAAGGTTTGGCTTAACTAAACTTGCACGTTTGGAATCTTATTGTAAAAGCAAATAAAACTGTCCTGATATAAACTAAAGCGTCTCCCACTTTTACTTTAGTATGAGAATAAAGTGAGAAATCCTTATTTTAGCTTCATTAAACTACAGGTTTGTTATTGTCTCCTTCCTTGTTGTGTATTCTTCTTCTCTAATCTGTTACGTACTTCCCCCGTCTGGTGTGTGTAGGTGTGGAATCTCGCCAACTGCAAGCTGAAGACCAACCACATCGGGCACACAGGCTACCTGAACACCGTCACCGTGTCTCCTGATGGCTCGCTCTGCGCTTCCGGAGGAAAGGTACGACTTCGTGATATAGACCGTTTCAGTTCTGACGTTCTATAGTGTGAACAGCAAGAATTCTGATGTAGATAATTAAATTAAATCATGTAACATGACATATTTATGTTAATTAAAATACTCACTTGGTATTTTGTAAGAAGCTTGAGCGTAAAACTGTTAAAATGCTGTGAATAAATTATTTATATAATATAAAAAATGAACTAAATACAATAAATGTCAAATTACTAATATTGTTAGGAACTATAGTGTAAACAAGCATGCACTGTTATCAGATTATTACAAATTATTGAATTAATTAATTAATTTGCTACATAATTATTACACTAAATCACAGTATTTTGGTTTGTATGATTATATATTTTGTAAGGAACTTCCCTGTAATTAGGGCTCTACTGTAAGTAGTAGTGTGGTAAAGTATATAATTTATTTTTGTTAGATTAGTTAATAAATAAAATGTGTCTTTCGTGAGGAGTGTAAACAGCAAGTATGCAAAGCAAGCACATTCGCAATAAAAAAAAAGTAGAAAAGAAGTATGTAAGTATTATGACAGAAATTATTAAATTAGACAAGTACTTAATATATATTAAAAAAAAAGAATGTACAAAAAATCAATTATATATGCTGTAATATGAATAGCAAGCATCTCTTAGTAGAGTATCATAGGTTTTTAAAAAAAAATGTAGAAAAAAGTATAAAATACTTAATATATCAAATTAGACATGCAGATGCCCCGAGTTCGATTCCCATCCAACACCCAAACCCAGGCATTAATAGGGTGAGGGTTGTATCAGGAAGGGCATGTGGCATAAAAACCTGTGATGAATCAAAATGCCCAGATCAGAAAGAACGCAGAGGCATAATCAATAACATAAACCTGAGCTAGTACATCATTCTCCCTTTATATAAGAGTTTTGATGCTTGTCTTTACATAGCATTTCAATCCTAAATGTATCTAAACAAACCAGATGATTTTATCATTTTTAACAATAAAGACCTCCACAAAGCAGCTTTAACGAACCCTTGACGTTTCAGCATCAGCTATTCAACTTAATTCCAGTGTTTTATATTGCCGGGCCTGGTTTCAGTGTGGTGATGAAACTTCAATGCCATCTGTGTCACTGTGATGATAAAGAGGCTGTTTCTGAGCACGCGTCAGGCTTTTGAGGGGGGGGGTGTTTTTTACTAGTTTTTTTTTTTTTTTTTTTTTTTTTAACGGTGTAGTTCAGCGTCTCAGATACATTTGTTTGTTTCTAACAGGACGGCCAGGCCATGCTGTGGGATCTGAATGAGGGGAAGCACCTGTACACTCTGGATGGAGGAGACACGATCAACGCCCTCTGCTTCAGCCCAAACCGCTACTGGCTCTGTGCCGCCACCGGCCCTAGCATCAAGATCTGGGTGAGCTCCTCGTTTAATACTTCATGCACACACGTACGTCTAGGTGGGGTCAATAAGCACGACGACACGCCAAAAAATGGATAATTAAAGTATTTCTTATAAAATTATGCAGATTTCTTACCAAATTTGTATGTGAGATTCAGTGACGAAACCCAAATGCCTTCTGCAATCCTGTGATGATAAAAGAGGCTGTTTCTGAGAGCTCTGATCAACTCATAAGTACGTCCTGATGTTTTTTCTTTTTTCTTTTTTTGCCCACGTCTCACTTGCGATGTGTGTCTTCTGTTCCTACAGGACCTCGAGGGGAAGATCATCGTCGATGAACTCAGACAGGAGGTGATCAGCACCAACAGCAAAGCTGAGCCACCGCAGTGCACCTCTCTGGCCTGGTCTGCTGATGGACAGGTATGAGTTCTGTTTTGTGTTCGGTGCTCCAGGAGACCCCAGTGATTATAAGATCACATGAACTCTGAACCCACATGGTGAGAGTCCTGCAATTATGAGGGGAGAATTTCATTGGCCGGATTGGAATCGTGCTGTTTTCTTGTAATTTGTTTTTCCGTGTTATCATCGTCTTCTGTTTTCTTCTTTACAGACACTCTTTGCTGGTTACACCGACAATCTGATCAGAGTGTGGCAGGTGACCATTGGAACACGATAGAAAGATTTTCTAATGTTTAATTAAAAAAAAAAATTACGAACATATCTTGGTGTGCTGTCTTTTTTTGTTTTGTTGTTTTGTGGTTTTTCCATTTCACAAGTTTGTAACTTTTCAGCTTGTCGACTTTTAAAGTCTGTATTTCAACAAACAACCCAACATAATTTTCCTAACCGCTTCCTTCATGTATTTTTATTCCAATTCCCTGCTACCACTGCTTCAGTTTTTGTGTTCTCAATAAAAATGAAAGTATACTTTGAGATTTTTGGTTTCCGTGATCCAAGATGTATATGAAATAAGTCACATGTAGCGATGCGGTGTGGTGGTGAATTCATGTGTGGAAATTAATCTTCATGCTCCCAGAACCACACGCTCACATTTAGTCCTGTTATATGGTACTGCCATCAGGGTTGAAGGACTCTATAGATGTGATAACCTGGTCATTCAGTACATTTCAGGTGGTCAGGTGACTTAATTTTATTGCCACATAACGTTGCTGAGTCTCGACCTGAGCGACTGAACCAACCCCAGATCATAACACTGCCTCCAGAGGCTTGTACAGTGGACACTACATGATGGGTGCATCGCTACATGCGCTTCCCTCCATACCCTGACACGCCCATTTTTTTAACCCAATTCCAGTCAATTTAAAACTACTTATTTTCGGTATTTGATGCAGGCCAATAAATTGACTCTTCTGAAGTTTTGTTGTAACTTGCTGTAGAAATCTTTTAGTCTGCATGTCATATATTTTAATATTTAAAAAAGACCCAATTTAATATGAAAACTAGCTGATGTCAGTTGTTGAGTTCTAATGACTGAAAGTGTTGGTTACGCGAAAAACTAATTCAATACTGGATGATCCCTCTTATTAATATGAAATTTATCCTCGTAAATAACAGGCTTGATTAAAAACAGCTTCTATTTTCATCGTCTGATTTTCGCCATTTTGTTTTCCACTTCCGGCCCTGCAGAGTCACATGACCGCGCGTCATATTAGTCATAAAGGAGCGTCATAATAGTCACGTGACGGCAAACGACCTCTTAGCGCCTAGCAATCACCTGGACCAATCAGTATAGCGGGAAACAGTGTGGGGCGGGTCTTGGGACGTGGAGGCTCTGTAACCAGGCAACCGCGCAGAAACAGCACGCGCTGAGTGAGATGACCCGCTCGTTGCGGTGTAGTGAAAGAGTTTCTCACTTTTTTTTTTTTTTTTGTGATTTCTGCGTGACAAAGGGAGACTGAGATGGAGGAGGGCACACAGGGGCATCAGGACATGCCCTCACCTCGCATCTATGTAGAGAGGACTTTGGCTTTGATCAAACCAGACGCTATAGAGAAAGCAGATGAAATCGAGGATATAATACTTAAGTCAGGATTCACTATTCTGCAGGTAATAGGATTAAATAACACCATATGAATAGATATAACAATATACTATAATAATAATAATAATAATAATAATAATAATAATAAATATAATAATACTCAATCATGATAATCTCCCTCTGGTGGTCATGTCAAATACAGCAATAAAGAAAGTACCAAGAGATGTAAAGTTTATACATCAGGTGTCAAGAATTTGCTCACTTGAAATTATTAGAGTACCAGCGTATGTAACCATTGTTGACGGTTAAAAAGTAGAAATCCTTAAAAGGTTAAAGATAAAGTAACCTGATGAGCTTTCGTATAATCAGTGATTTTATTATTTCAGGTTGAAGCCCACGTACATGTCTGTCTGTCAAAGATCAACCGTAATTTTACAAAATTCTGTTTGGTGTGAGAACATCACATGGTATTGGTTTTCACTGGATTAATGGTTAAATCTGTACAAAAGTTGTACAAAATGTAGCCAGTTCACAGCAAAATTTTGAAACTCTTCATATTATTACAATCAATGGGTAAGAAAGAATATACAAAGATTTATGTTCACATTTTGTTTACACTATAATGTGCTTCTTTCTTTTGTGGTCAGACACATACACCCCCTGTTCGGTAATCGGAGAGCGAATCACAGATGAGAAATAGAAATGTAGATCAGATGAAGATGAAGTTTTGTCTCAAAATTACTCCAGCGAGTTAAAATTCACTTATACCACTTCAGCGCTGTTATTTCAGCCAAAGTTAAAATATTCACGTTATCTTTTCTAATTAATATCTGTTGGTGCAGGTTTTTGTTTATATTGAGACAGTAGCGCATTAGTAGATTATGTTAAAGCAGATTATTAAATCCGGCATATAACTGTTCATAACATCGCTTTGACTTAACATTTAGATTTCACTGCAGGTTAAACTTCAGGCAGTATTAAGTATTAAGTATTGCAAAAGAGTCATGGTGTTTGGTCATCTAATGAATGAAACATAAAAATATAATTGAAAGAACTTTTTCTGACCAATGTACAGACAAAACCTTTCTATATATATATATATATATATATATATATATATATATATATATTTTTTTTTTTTTTTTTTTTTACAAAATTATTTGGTTGTAAAATGTCCAATTGAAAATGTATTCACTGATTAAATTTGGTTTCACATCACAGATCGCATTTTTATTTATTTTATTTTATTATTTTAATTTGAAAAGTAATTGCCAAGTTAGGGCCATGAGCACTGGCTCCAGTCTGATGGATTATCCAGATTGCATAGAAAGTAATTCTTAGAGATATAAATTTAGTCAAGTAAAAGTGTTAAATTTCAATAACACGCAAGCATCAAAATGGCAACACAATATTATAGCAATAGAAAAGAACTACGGGGAGTCAAAGATTATCCGCACTCAGGCTGTAGAATTTATTCCATTTACTTTAGAAAAGACAAATACAGAATATTTCTACATAATCTCCTTTCTTTTTAAGACACTTTGTTCATCCTAAACAGACTCATTATAAAATAATTTAGACTGAGCTGCGAGCCACTGCGAGCTGCTGTCTTCACTCCTTCATCAGAAGTTCTGCTTTCAAGAGACCAAATAGACCAAAAAGTCAGACGGAGTGAGATCAGGACTATAGGGAGGATGCTTTAACACCTCAAAATAGAGTCGACAGTGAGGGCAGATGACATCACATGACATCACGATGCCCTCGGATATCAGTCCGCTGGGTTTAATCTGAGGTTTAGGCTTCAGCTCCTCAATAAGCGTCTCACTGTAACGAGCACTGTCTATTTTTTAAACCTTTTTCCTGATAATGTTTTAATACTGGCCCTTGAGAATCCCAGAAAACTGTAAGCACTGAGCGTTGATGAATTTTCCAGCTGATGATCGACTTTTGAACTCTTTCTCGGTCGGAGGATTGAGGATGTCTCAGTTCCATACTCTGGCATTTACTCTCAGGCTCGTAGTGATGAATCCGTGTCCAGTCACCAGTAATGACTCTCTTTAAGAAACTTAAGAGTATCGCTCCGAATTTTGTTTGCAGGTCTGGTTCACGCTCTTCCATGAATTGTTTCAGGTTGACACTCAGACTACAAAAAAAAAGAAGAAAAAAAAAAAACGGAATCACATCACAAGCTCTTCTTTTGTTCAAATCACATGCAGTGGCATATATTTTTGATCGCATCATAGTTAGAAATGAATTGGTGTAACACGTTCGCACCTGCACAGCAAAGATCCGGGGAGACAGGAGACTTGAACAGAAAAGCGCTGATGAGACAGGAGTTTTAATATAACTGGAGTGTGGATGATTTTTGACTCAGTCGTCCTCCTCTCATTAAAATCACAGTGGCGTTATTTGATCGTATAGTGTAAAAAAAGAAAGTTGATATAGTTGACATTGATTCTTTGTTGTCTTGCAATGCGACAGAAACGTAAGCTTCAGCTGAGCCCCGAGGAGTGCAGTGACTTCTACGCCCAGCACTACGGACAGCCGTACTTTCCAAGTGTGACAGCGTTCATGAGCTCTGGCCCGGTGGTGGCACTTGCTCTGGCGAGACATCATGCCATCGCTACCTGGAAAGATCTGATGGGACCAAGCAACAGCGCCAAGGCCAGACAAACCCATCCTAAATGGTAACGAATGCTTTTCATTCCTAACATCATTTTAAAGTTACTGGTCTTTACAGACGAGGTAAAAACAACTAATTTTTTTTTATTTGTACAGATTGTATCAAATTCTGCCCACATGCCTTTGAATCCACGAAAACCGGGCACTCAGTAATAGTCCAAAGTGTACCTCATAAAGTGAAATAAGTCAAAAGTGCAAAGTAAGCAATCGAAAAGATGTGCTGGGATCAAACTGTGTACAGAAGATGACACATACTGCAGGTCACTCAAGGCTTAGACACTGATTAAGGGGTGAAAAGGCCTCATTGTGTCACTCATCTTAAACTTTTTACTGAACTTGCTTAGATTTTTTTTATTCAGTAAGGTAATTTAATGAGATGTTGATGAGAATGTTTTACACATTTAAAATGTTGTACTTTATTTATTTGCATATTTATTTTTTTATGTGATGCTTTTTATGTATTTCTACAAATCATCCGCTTGGAATTCTTTAGTCGGAATTGAATTATTCAGATTTTCCTATTGTGTGACAGTATATCAACAAAACATTAAGTGGTTTTTTTTTTTTTTTTTTTTTTGTGATATGCATTTTTGGAGTCTTTAACGATGCTTTAAATTGGGTGATTTTGTAGAAATACATAAAATCGCAAAACCACTCAAAATGCAGATAGAGGTGTATAATAATAATAATAATACAGTTTTTCCATTTATAGTAAGAGTTTTGAACCTAACCTCAGAAAATCATTAAAGGTGCGACAGTTGATTTAAGCCTCGTCTATGAAGTCTATAAAGTGCTTATTTCATGTTTTGGAAAATGACTAGAAAAATGAATAAACAAGCAGACAGTAACGAATGAATGAATGAGTGACACTTTATTTTCTGTACCGTGTTTGATGTTCGCTCCCCCTCAGCCTCAGAGCCAGATTCGGGACGTCTGACTTGAGGAACGCCGTGCACGGCAGCGAAACATTTTCAGCAGCCGAAAAAGAACTCAGGTTCATGTTTCCCAACTGTAAGTATTGACACGTCTGCAAAATTATATATACGCATTCTGTGGCCACTTTAGTAGGAACACTTGCTTGTAAGCAGTCACAATTGTGGCGAAATGAACAGGACAAGAGAGTTTTCACATTAAACATTGGGCAGAAGAACAAAATGTGACCTCATTGACTTGGACAGGCATGGTTGTTTCTGGTGAAACACATTTAATATGTTTATAATGTTTATAAATACAGATAGATGTTACTTTTAATCTAATCAATCCTCTATAACTGACTTTTTTTAACATTCATGCCAATAACGCATTGCTAAACTGGACTGGTGGCTTCATTTTTATTTAATTAATGATTTATTAAAGAAAAGAAATTATTACCAGACAATGTCCAAAGTGTTCCTATTAAAGTGTCCAGTCAGTGTTTATATGATATATGTAGTTTACTGTATAGGAAGACAAAGTTTTACCTGTATGGAAAAACATATTTGGTAAAGGCAGCAATAAAATGATTGATGAACAAGAAGAAAGTAAAACTGATATATATTTTGAAAATGCATTTTGTATTTAGGAATTGTTCAGTGTCGAATTTCTTTTTATTTTAAGAAAACAAATACTTTTTTTCTTAAATGGGAGCGTATAGGTCATTTCTCAAACGTTTTTTATACTCAAGTGATTTTATACATTGTGTGTGTGCGAGCGCCAATAATTCGAATGCTTATCTGAACAAGAAACATGAACAAGAAGAATTTAATTCACTGTTTTTTTTTTATAAACTGTATTCCAATCAAGTGCCCTTCTGTTTGTCTTGTCTTTATTTTCATATCTGTATTCAAGCTGTAATTGAAGCCATTCCTATGAGTGAAGCTGCCACAGATTACCTGAGCAGGTTTATAAATCCAACACTCCTCACCGGCCTTGCTGAGCTGTGCAGAACGAAACCCATCGAACCATGTGTAAGTACAGACCAAATGGGTGACTAACATCACTGATTATTATTATTACTATTATTATTTATTATTTATCTAATCTATAGCCTTGTTATATTTTTTCATAGACATGGCTGGCTGACTGGCTGATTCAAAACAACCCAAATAAACCCAAAATAAGTGGTATAAATAATATAGTGGATAAATAATTAAAAACAACTTTACATTTAAGTTTTCAGACAGAAAATGTTTCAGCTGAAAATTATTTCTATTAAAATTCAATCTGCATTGAGACATTACTGACTGTGTTCATGAATTCTCTAATGTGTGGTCAGGTATACTTCATTTGTTAGACACTTTTGTCCAGAGACACTGTCCTAACTAGCACAGGGTTAAGGGTATTGCTGAAAATCCCACTCAGTCAGTGTTACAGGGATTTGATCTAACAACCTTCTGATCAGTGGTCTAGCACTAAGCCCTCACTGCACTTTATATGATACCTTTTATAAAAGTCTAATGTGTTGGGGGATTTCCGGTTTGACAAACTTTGAGCTCTGGCTGACTTTTGTGTGAAACTCTGCGAGTTTTCGGTTTCAGAACAGGTGATAACGACTAGTTCAGTCAACTGTGAGTTAAGGGAATACAGAGAACCTGAGTTAGCATGGCAATAGGAGAAAAAAAGCCCATCCTGCTCCACAAAGGCGTTAGAAATATATAACATATTAATACACTGTCTATATATACACAGTATAGTGCAGGGATAAAAGCAGGTGTAAAAATGTCCATAAAATTGAGCAAAATACTGTATATCCCAGATTTCTCACATGTGTACTATGACTCACGTTTCAGCAGAAATGACTAAGTGAAAACAGAATAGAATATGTAGAATATAATATATAATATCTATAAATATATGAAAAGAATGAGGTGAATATGAGCAAATATAGGTAATGAAAATGAATATTCAGCGGACAGAATAGTGCAAACTGAAATATGCGACTGAGGACAGCAGTGCAAAAAGCAGCTGGTGCAAGACTGAGGTAATGAAAGTCAATGCAAATTAGGGTACATGATGAGTCGATATAAATATGACTGTGAAAGGTGAGTCTGTTACGAAGAAAAGCTCCTTGTATAACTGAGTAGTGGTTGAGGGACCATCACAACCAAGAATCCCCATCATGTCCCTAGGCAGTGTAAAGAGATGTTAATACAGCTTATGGCCCTGGGAACAGAGCAGCTTCTTATGCTTTATACTCTCTCTACTGTTCATTTTACAGTCAGTAACAGATTTATAGCACTCAACTTAGTCGGGGCTCCCTTAGCATGGAGGCGATCAGTCTGCCTTGTTGGGTCTGGCATCTCTTATGTTCCTCTTCACAATACACAGGGATAACATGGCCCTAAAACCAGGTATTAGTACTTTTGGCAGAGTGGGCAAGTACCAAGTCCAGCTGGAAAATGAAGAGGTCAAAGAGAACTTTGGCCCACTGAGCAACAGTCCAATTCTTTTTGTCCTTAGCCTAGGTAAGATGCCTCTGATGTAGTCTCTGGTTCAAGAGTGTCTTGACACAAAGAATGCAACAGTGTAGCTGTTTTAGCTGATGTCCTGGATACGTCTGTGCATGGTGGCTCTTGACTGCAGCTGCAGTCCACTCTTTGTGAACCTTCCCCAAATTCTTGAATGGGCTTCGTTTCACAATCCTCTCAAGGCTGCGGTTGTCCTCCCTGTTGCTTGTGTACCTTTTTCTATCACTTTTTTTTTTTTTTTTACTTCCATTCAGCTTTAGATTACTGTGCTTGGATACAGCACTCTGTGAACAGCCAGCCTACAGAACCAGATTGGGAGACCATGTAACGTCTCAGGAAACCTTTGCGGGTGTTTTGAGTTAATTATCTGATTAGAGTGTGACCCCGGGAGTCTCCAATATTACCCTTTTTCACAATATTCAAATTTTCTGAGATACTGAATTTTGGGTTTTCATTAGCTGTAAACCATAATCATCAAAATGAAAAGAAATAAACATTTGAAATATATCAGTCTGTGTGTAATGAATCAATATAATATGCGAGTTTCCCTTTTTGAATTAAATTACTGAAATAATCAACTTTTTGTTGATATTCTAATTAATTGAGATGTACCTGTAAATACTGTGTGTGTGTGTGTGTGTGTGTGACCATATATACAGTCAGGCAGCATGATGGCATAGTGGTTAGCACATCTCACACCTCTAGGGATCTCGACATTTTCATCAGAGTTTTCATCTTCTCCCCATGCTTGGTGGGTTTCCTCCGAGTACTCCAGTTTTGTGTGTGTGGTTGTGCGTGCCCTGAGATGGAACCTATCCAGTGTGTACACCACCCCATGCCCTAAGTTTCCTGGGACAGTCTACAGGCACCGTGCACACAGGGTATACAAGGGTATAGAAGATGAATGACTGAATGAATATATATATAGTAATGACAGATCTATTCTGAGTGTTGATATGGAGTGGGTGGAGGTATCAGATGTATTTCACCCCAGCCTGGATGGCTGCTGGAAAAAAAGCTGTTAGTGGACGTGTTTGCTCTCTGCTCTGACGGATCTCATGATTGTAGCCTGACCTCCTCTGTCTGAACAATGTGACAAAGCTTTAGGGATCCAGTAAATAGTCAGAATATTACTGTCCTGGTTCTGAATAATGATAAATAGTTTGGAATTCTGTACATTGAATTAATCTCTTCTGAATGTGGAGAGAAAGGTGTGTATGTTTTTTCCCCCTCAGGTAATGGTGGCATTGGCTCCAAAGTCTGAGAACAATTTAATTCATTTGTTTATGTATTTATTTCAGAAGCTAAATAAGGAGTTTTACTTTTCATGTCTTAATAAAACAAGTTGAAGTTTGAATTAGCAAAAGCGTAAATTGATACATTTTCGTTTGTGAGCAATTCATTTTTGGGAAACCAAACAAAACCAGTGTGTGGAAAACATAAGCACTCTGCTCTCAGGCTCAGCAGAGGTTCGGATTGTAGCGCGTTCGGGGCGTTAACGGATGACGTCAAATGTGCCCTTCACATTGGATGTCAGCTATGACTGGCAGATTGAATTATCCAATGAAACGCGTCCTTATTCGGATGCCCATTCTTCCGTCCAGTAATATAACACCCTCTACAGGTCGGCGCAATAAGGAAGAGTCCTTTTTTCGGAGGATCTCAATACCCGACGGATTTTTATTTTCCCCTCCCCGAAAAGCGTATCGCTTTTAAGGTAGTATTTTACTCTCTGTATTTCTTGTAAGTGATAATGTTTTTATAGATGGATTATTTATTGCGTTTAGTTAAAAATCGTTTGGATGTGCGGCTCGATCGCGGTTATATAACTGAAAGTGCGGTGCATGGTGGTTAGCACCCGCGGCTAATCTTTGTAGCGGTGACATTTTCTAGCTTATTTTTTACATTTATGTTAAAAAATATATATATATATATTTCTGCCTGGTAGAACAGGGTTTCGTTGTGTTTTTCTAGTTTGTTTTTCAGCGTAGTATGTGCTATTGCGATGTGGTTAATTGTTTTCTTTTATTAAATTTCATATCCCGACTATGCTAAGCTAATCAAAATGGTGGCCAAAAAAAAAAAGCGTCGCGCAAACTAGAGCTAGCGTGCACGCGCGCGGTCTTTTTTTTTTTTTTGTTATATAATGCTGTAACGTTTTTCTCGAATTTTCTATTTCCCCCCACACCAGACCGTAAACAGACGCCATGGCGGACGCAGAGCAGCAGTTTATGGAGACTGCGGAAGAGAACGGGTATGAAGGTGAAGAGAATGGAGCGGAGGGTTACGAGGGCGGCGAGAGCGCAGAGCTGCAGGCCGGAGACGGGGAGAACAATGGAGACGGAGACGGCACTCAGGACGGAGACGGAGGCCGGATAGAAGCGAGCAAAAGCGAAGAAGATGCAGGGTATGTAACGCTGCATTAGTATCTGCACCGCCATGTTGAGTCCTATTGTTTTTACACCTTTTGAGTTTTTTTCCGTCGTCTTTTGTTCGCGCCATGTGTGTGTATCGCTCTTACAGGGGGAAGGGCGCTCGCGCACTGCACGCGACAGCGAATCGATTCTTCTTTGCCCCGGGCATCTGGAACGAAGAGTCGACTCGGAGTTGATTTCACGCGCGTTTGATTCCGATTAGATTAGCGCCGTATTATTTACAAAAAAAAAAAAAAAAGATAAACGGAACGTGCATGCACGTCTTCTACAACGCAGAAATCACGGAAGCCCTAGGGGGCAGTATAATGTGTTCCCAGCTACGATCACCGATCTGCATTTTATACACAAAACATGCAAGAATTAAAGTTTTATCATAGGACGTATGCATCAAGATTTGCCGTTCTTACGCCTGTTCCTAGTTTCCCTTTTTTAGATTAGATATAAATTTTTAAAGAGGTTGTATTGTTGGTGGACAGATGTCCCAGGGATGAATAGTTGGGAATTCTAAACTGATTTTAAACTTGAAGAAAAGGATAAAATGCTATCATATACCTTCATATACCTTTGAGAGTTAGTTCTTAAAGCTTGTAATGGAAAGTCACCAGTATTAGGAGTGTTAACATTACTTTTGCAGGAATGCAACACATTTTGATGCAGTCATTTTATAATAAAACTATGCTTGTCTAGTTACTTCTTGCATGGCCGTAAAGTGGCACTGCATTAAACATTGCTGGAGCTAAAGCATCATGCATGTCTGTTTCAGGTTAGGTGTTGCTTACAGCACTCCACTTCCATATTTTTTTCCTGTGTTGTGATTTGAGTTATGCAATAATATTGATCTATAATGTGATGGACTGGTTCCATAAGGACCACATTGTAACTTTAATATGTATTGCTTCTCACACACACATTTTCTATATATTGCTCCAGGTTCCCTCTTTGCCAAATTTATATTGATTTGAATTCCCCCTACATGTTTGAATGACTGTTCTTCAGCCTAGCCAGGATAAAGCTGTTGTTTAAAATTAATAAATCTCTAAAGCTAGTCATGACTCTAGGGATTAATGCAGACATTTAAAACAGTTGTATGTCCTATGACAGTGTTTTTATACAATTCATTGTCATTTTAATAAAATAAAAAAAATACGTTCACATTGGATAAGTTCGCTTGTCATGTAATTAAATGGAAACTCTTCTTTTCAGGGGTGCTTTAACCGTGTCTTTGTGTAGTGCACTCGTTTTTTGTTATTTATTTTTTTGGTGCACTTTGTCATGCCCTCGTTCTGTTTGCCATCTTTCATTGATTGTCCTACATCCTCCCACCACATTACATGCCAAAATGCCAGCTCTGCCTAAAGTTAATGCATTTTTCATTCAGGCTACTACACCCTCCTCCTCTACCCCTTATTGTTTTTAATCTTTATGTTGAAGTACCGATACTTTATTCCTCTAGGAAAATGTTTGTTGGGGGACTCAGCTGGGATACTAGTAAAAAGGATCTCAAAGATTACTTCTCTAAATTTGGTGAGGTGACAGACTGCACCATTAAAATGGACCCAAACACGGGACGATCAAGAGGATTTGGGTTCATTCTGTTCAAAGATTCGGCAAGTGTAGAAAAAGTAAGTTTTTGTTTTGTTTTGTGTTGCTTTTGTTTTTCGAGCGACCGTCAAAGCACTCCACAGTCTTAACTCTGATTTTTTTCCCCCCTGCACCTTAAAGCCGAATATTAAAGCGTCTGGTTGCTTATCTTATCGCTAGGTTCTAACACAGAAGGAACACAGGCTCGATGGGAGACAGATCGACCCCAAGAAAGCCATGGCCATGAAGAAGGAACCGGTCAAGAAAATCTTTGTTGGTGGACTGAACCCGGAAACAACGGAAGAAAGGATCCGAGAGTACTTTGGTGCCTTTGGAGAGGTAGAGCCTTGACAATTATGCAGCTCTAAACGTGACATTATAGTGTTTTTTTTTTCTTTCTTTTTTTTTCTCTCCCTTCTTAAGTGTAATGTTTTGTATCCTGTTCTAGATTGAGACCGTTGAGCTTCCAATGGATCCAAAGACAAACAAGAGGAGAGGGTTTGTCTTCATTACGTTTAAGGAAGAAGACCCGGTCAAGAAGATCATGGAGAAGAAATTTCACAACGTCAGTGGAACCAAGGATGCAAGCGGGAAAGAGAGCCTAGTGAGTTTGTGGTTCAGCACTAATGTGATTTTTGTGATTATGTGATTTATGATATGGATTGTTTGATTAAATATTGTGTTCTCCTGTTAGTGCGAGATTAAGATTGCCCAGCCGAAGGAGGTGTATCAGCAGCAGCAGTATGGTGGCGGGCGCTTTGGAGGTGGCGGCAGAGGAAGGGGACGTGGAGGTGAGTTATGGCTAAATTCACTTTTTTGTTCACATTATCAAGTAGATGTTTTTCTCTGTTTGACTGAGCAACAGTTCTATTCAGATTTTCCTGATTCGGTGGAAATGCTTCCTGTCCTATTATGGCATGTGTGGTCATTTACTTATCTACTACCTAATATGCCTGCAAAAATAGTTTAAGTTATTTAATGTATTTAGCTCTCCTAGTGTGAATGGGGATCTTAAAATGTTGAAATAATTTATGTCCTTGATTACAGGCCAGGGTCAAAATTGGAACCAAGGTCAAAATAACTACTGGAATCAGGGCTACGGGAACCAGGGCTATGGATACGGCGGGCAGCAAGGCTATGGCGGATACGGGGGCTACGGAAACTACGACTACTCGGCAGGCTACTATGGTTATGGCAGCAGCTACGATTACAGTAAGAGCGCTGCGTATGTCTGCCAGTCTGCTTCTGTTTAGCCAAATCAAAAGTGAGTGACCTGCATTTCGTATCCTCTGATCTTGCTCTTTCATTCATTTGCAGACCAGGGCAGCACAAATTATGGAAAAACTCCAAGACGTGGTGGCCACCAGAATAACTACAAACCATACTGATCATGTTGTGCAGGTATGTCGTGTGACTGTGTTTGTATATGACAAAAGGTTTGTTGACAGAAAACGCAATCCAAGCCCAACTAGATAGGAAATGATTGTTTACAGTAGTCTTGGTCACATCGGTGAATCAGGGATGATTGAACATTGTATTTTTAACTGATTTCTATGGCGGTCTGCCCTCTTAGATCATACAAGTGCTCTTGCCCCTAGTTTAAAACGGCACCATTATAGAGGAACTGCTGCAACATTTTGCCTCTTCAAATGCAAACATGTTTACAGTTAAATCTCAGCATACGAATCTACCTTTGGAATCTCACTGTGGCAATTCGTTTTGCAGTTTAAACATTTTTAAACTCACTTCGCTTGTCGTTTTTTTTTTTTTTTTTTCTTCTTCTTTTCCCCCAGCCCGGATGTATGCGCAACTTGGCCGGTGTTTGGTTGGTTGGTTCGTAAGCGGAAAATGCTTTGTGACTTTTTTTTTTTTATTTTATTTTATTTATTTATTTTTTTAAATATAGGGCAGCCATTTATTACTAGCGTGACCTGAAGTGGTTTTTTTTTTCCTCTCTTTTCAAAAGTATTCAGTGTTGTCATTTACCTTAAACGTAATTAATTGGAATTTTGTCTCAGTTAAATGGAAACCTAAAACTTAATGTGTGCAAAAATGTTTCGCATTTTCCAAGTAATATTAATTGTCATGAGCATGACCTAACACGCAGCACTTTTCTTAAATGCAAGAAGTCTTGTTCACATGACCCCCGAACTATAAATTCAGTCAAACTATTTGCATGAAATTTTCTTCTCAATCTTCTGTTCTCTTTTCTTTAAAGGTGGTGCCGGAGAGGAACCTGTGATCTGATCCCAGCCGACCCCTGGGCTTCAGTCTTTTACTTTTACTGGATGTAGGCAGAATCTGGACTTCTGCTCTTTTTTTTTTTTTTTTTTTTTGGTTTGTTTTTGTTTTTTGTACAGACCACAATTGAGGAACCGGGGAAAGCAAATGTCACTTTTCACGTTTTCATTTTATACCTTTTTTTTTTTGTTTGTTTGTTTTTTTTTTTGTCCATTTTACATTTCCAGAGATGGAAGTGTTATTTTTACTGTACTTTTTGGTACCTTTTTGAATCTAATGTATTGTATGGTTGTATTTTACGTCTCGGCTGCATATACCACACCTTTTGGCCCTGGAGCTCTGATAAAGAAAATCCTTTTCATAATAAATTTGATTTTTTTGTTTAATTTTGTCAGTGTTCCTTTTCCTGCATAGTTGTTTTCAGTTTTCCTCCTGTGCTCCCTGTTGCAAAGATGCATGGCTCACAGGCTGAAAAGGGATTGTAAGGGTTTTCTTTTTTCCTCCCCGCCTTTTGAAAGTTTACGGCCATTATAACTTGGGTGCGGGGGTTTCCTCACCCAATATTAGTTTTTAGAAGATCCCTTTGTCTTGTTGGTTAATTAAAAAAATAATAAAAAGTGGCTTTTGTAGTGGTAAAAGTATACCTCAGCACATACACCTTTATCTGTAAGAATCACTGGAAACTCATTCCTGCAGTGTCTTGGACAATTTGGTGAAAATAAACTTGGTTTTTATGATATTTGTGACATGTCTAATACTGCTTAATAATTGTAACTGAACATAATGCCATGTTTAAGCTCCAACATTATGGATCATGTACAGAATGTTGAGGATTGGGTTGAATTCTTAATCTGGTTGGTCAAAAGGTAGTGATTTAATTTCTAGTTTGGTGTCTGTCACACTTGTGTGGTTAAACAAGAAGGCTTAATGAATGGATAATGTGATTTTCAGGTAAATACATTTTTTAAAAAAAGTCTTGAAATTACTGGTTGGAGAATCACTTTTGTTTTGGTAAAAAAAAAAAAAAAAAAGTCAATACCTTGGTGCTGACAGTGTCAGTTTATTTCAGAAGGCATTGCATTTAACTTGTATTTTTCCATAGCAGCACATCCTCGAAGGGTCAGAGAAAGTTGATGTTAGCATATATCTGAATGAAATACAGAACAGTATATACATGGTAAATCTGTGAGGAAGATTTAAAAGAGTACATTAAACCAAAAGAGGGCATTGGTGGGTCAGTAGTAGATTTCTCATCTTCTATGAGGAAGGCTTCAATTTAATCCCCACGTAACACCCCAAAAGCCCAGGTAAAATGGGAGGGCTGCGACAGGAAGGGCATCAGATGTAAAACCTGTGGCAAGTTCTGTGCGGGTAGGAAGGTCTGCTATGGCGACCCGTTGGCAGGAACCGTCAGAAAACCAACGAGAGTGAACCAAATGCTCAAGCTGATTCTACTGTTTTATTGTATGAAAGCCATCTAATCAAAGATTTTATAGTGTGGAAAAGTTCATGGAGTAATACTTTTGCAAGACATTGTGTGTATGTATAGAATATATGGGGGGGGGGGGGTCTTCATTTATGAAACCACCGGCTTTTTCCCAATTTAGAATTTTATATTATTTAAACACAGACAGTGGGAGAGTCAGACCGCTGTATAAAGCCTCTTACAATTTGAGCTCAATTAATCCTGGTGTCGTCTTGTAATATGCCCGTGTCATCAGGTAATCAGTTCATTCAGGTCGTCAGCTCTCTTTTTTTGGGCACAAAATGTTTCTGAGCTTAGACCTGACCAACACACTGGCCGCAATGCATGATGGGTGGCATCACTTCACCCCCCCCCCCCTTTCTTCTTACCCTGATGCGCCCATCACTCTGGAATAGGGTAAATCTGGACTCATCAGACCATGTGACCTTTTTTCCAGTCTATTCTTTATGCTCTCGAAGCGTTTGTTCCCCCAATTAGTGGTTATAATAAATGGTTTTCTTAAGGCGACACTTAAAAACTTACCTAAGACCGATATTAGTTTAAAACTGACAAATCTGTTGAAAATACACCTTCGGTTCTGCAGAAAACAAACAGTTTAAATCTTCCACAAAGTACTTCTCTCGATCCTAGAGATTATCGCTTTTGACGCTTGGTTTGTGCGATACCGCCACCTACTGGACTGGAGTGTAGAGCAGACGATTGGAATCTTCTGGAAGATTGGACATGAAGTAACTTTTAAACACTTAACACAATAACTAAACCAGCATTTTAACATTCATTTATACTTTTAGCAGCTGTAACACTTCAAAACCTGAAAGCTGTATTGCTGCTCGAGTCAAATCAGACAGTAAATATTATAATAAATATCAGTATATAACGTATAGCAATAAATTTAGTATTAAACTATTTACAAGTGGAGGCCAGTGTTCACCATCGTATTCATTTCCATATTATGACCGTGGTGAGATCTCCAATCAACATTCACTCATGCTCATTCACACACTACGGGAACGCCAGAGTCTAATCTGCATGTCTTTGGACTGTAGGAGGAAACCTGGAGTACCCGGTGGAAACACACCAAGCACGGGGAGAACATGCGAACTCCATGCACACAGACCCTGGAGCAGGAATCGAACGCAGACCCTAAAGATATACACAGGGGCCCCAAAAATGTCTACATACTTTAACAGTTATCTATGACTTGTTTAAAACATGAATTGAATTATGGCAGCAATGTGTAGTATTACACACACACACACACACACACACACACACACACACACACACACAGGTAATAATATATACTGATAATAATAATAATAATAATAATAATAATATGCAGTCCTGTAAAAAAACATACAGTATATAAACATACAGTAACATATCAGTATATGATGCTAGCAGTTTTAGTAATGACACGTATGTTATTTTACAGGACTGCATATTATTATTATTAATAGTAGTAGTATATATTATTACACCCCCTCCTGAGGGTGCCCCAACGTATGCTCTCGAAAAATCCCGTCCTGTCTTCTGTCTGGCTCCTGCGTCATGTGTACTCGTGTAAGCAATGCAAATTTTTATCAGTAAAAAAAAAACAATCGACTCGAATGGTATGTTTGTGTCACAGTTTAATAAAAGTAATAAAAACTCAGCAAACAACATTCTGGAGAAAAACTCTTTTGGGAAGAAAATATATTTGGCTAAAATTGTTTATGAATTATTTTTATTCCTTTATTACACACTTTGTTATATGACATTTGTCCTAAATCATAGATATAAAGGGACAGTTTTGAAGTATGTACGCGTGTATGCATTTACCTTATCAACCCCCTTCTGATTAAATCTAATAATTTCCCTTTTTTTTTTTTAACAAAAAAAAAAAAAATACAAAGTACCGTATGTACAATAAGCATCATTAACAGGATGCCCAGACATCCTATGCACAGTCTCTTTTCTTTGTATTCTGCCGGTGAAAAATACCTGAAATAAAGCTGTAAACAAATGAAAAACACTTTTTGAGTGCTCGTGTCTATACACATCTTAAAAAAAAAAAAAAAAAACCTTCAAACGGAACTGAGTGGATCCAGTGAGAGCTGGTCGATGGGGAAATGTAGCAGCGTCCCAGCACGAATGCGTTCTCCACAGGAGGCACATCGCAGGCTCAAATGTCCATCTCGAACTGGTTGTCGTCAGCTACGTACATACATGGGGGAAACACAAACCAGGTATGGATATAGACTCTTACTACAGGGTGTTTATTTTACATTATGGCACCTAAATGTTTTCTCTTTTGTACGGACACCCTACAAGGCACTTTTTTTTTTTTAGGTTTAATCTTCCACTTACATGGCAACCTACAAGGCATTTTGTTTTTGTCTTCTACAGTTGATGTTTTGTCTGGAGTGATAACATTGGTGTCCTTGATTATTTTCCGCTAACATCCGACCCGCTATGTTTTCTTCCTTCCTTGGCAGTGGCACATGATAAGCGACACGTATCTATCTAACGATCCCTTCTAACCCTTTAAACCTTGAGCCATGTTTTTTTACGCTACTCGTCCGGCAATTCGTTCAGAACGGCTTTACCTGCCGCGTCCTTGTCCTCCTCCTGCTCTTCTTTCAGTTCCTCCAGTTTGCCCAGAGGATGATTGGAAGGAATCGTCACCCCGGGAATCTGGGGCAGGCAGCAGGGCGGGGTCCGGGCGATTGGCGAGTTCCTACACTCGAGCAGAAACTTTCTGTCGTAGATGATGCGAGTGCCTGTGGATGGGAAGGATTCACATCTGGGTTATACATATATACAGAAGAAAACTGTTCACAAGTTCAACTGACTTAAAAGAATTTGTGTGTTCGGTTTCGCTGATTTTTACTGGTAATTTCGAGAGCTGTTCGAGTCAAAGCGGGACTTCTGATTCATTTATGAGATTTAAAAGTCCATTTATTTCTGCTACACTAATGCACTTATCCCAGAGTTTCACTAGAGCTTGGGTATCATCAGGGTAGAAAGCTTTCTCAGTGCGCTGGGACCGTAGTCGGACTGTCCGTCTGATTCGCGTCTGAAACGCTGGCCTCCCAGGAACTCCTTTGATGACCCAAATGTGTGGAAATGTCTTGGAGCGAGGTCAGGACTGTACAGGGGAACGTGACAATAACTCCCAGCCGAGTTCCTGTAACGTCCTGTAATGATTGTGTGTACAGTTCACACAGACAAGATGCGTCTCTTCCACGAGTTAGCAACTAGTAATCCGCCGATTTTCAAGGATCAGACGTTCCACTCGTTGAGTGTTCAAGGGAACGACCCGCGCCTCATTCACGGTCATACGGGCTTCTTTAAACGTTGTCATCATTCAAATGTTTCACTGTGGCTAAGAGTCTCATCAACGCACTGTAACTCAAGTTCACAAGAAATTCCATCACAAATCCCGGATTGACTCGAACGTCTTTCGTAACATAGGTAGACGCTTTTTTTACTCTACTAATTACAAATGATTCAGCTTACACATTGAAGAAAGAAAAAAAAAAGTTTTGAAAGAAAAAAAAAGTCACAAAGCTCTCAGTTTGAACAAAGGCAATAAAGTAGCTCACAGTGTGCTTTTCGTCTCGCGTGTTAGGAGAGCAGCACTCGCGCGGATCTCAATGAGAGGAGACGACGAGGCTTTGGCATCCGTGTTGAAGTTCTAGGAAATCTGAGCACATGCTCGGCAAGTTGGAGGGAGCCATTTTGTGGCAGGCCAGACCACATGGAGGTTACATAAGGTCTGAATGTGTACAAACAAGGCGCACACACACACACACACACACACACACACACACACACACACACACACACACACACACACACACAGGCAGCCTCCCTGATTTCATCTTTATGGTGAAGTTTAAACCCTTTAACACACACGGCTGTGAGGCGCGGCGCGGCGAGCAGACCGGTACGAGGGGTGGTGCTCGCTCAGAGAGGAGCCGTACTATATCCACACTCTCTATCGAGAAGCAGAAAAACATGTTATGCAACCTTGTCTATTTTGTGCACTGTGTTCTTGATGGAAAAAAAAAAAAGTACTGAAGGAGAAGGGAGGAGGAAGTAGAGACACTGCGAGCCAAACACCAAGGTTCTGCTTTGCTTCAACACAAACTGTACTCGGGACTGTACAACAATTTAAAAGTGCACATTTACAGGAACTGATTGATTAATGGTGAATGAGCAAACCTGACGTGCAAGGGAAAACTTCCTGTGACAACACGAGGCAAGGGGATAAGACTCGAAAAGGGGACACGACCTCAAAACAAGCTGGATCTATTCAGCTTGTTTGTTAAGACGAGTTTGATCGGAAGGTCACCGGTTCGAGCCCTAACTCGCCCGGTTGCTTAAACAAGGCCCTTCAGACTGTCTGCTCCAGGGGTGCTTACTGTATAATAGCTCTGATATGTGAAGATTAAAGAATTTCACTGTGCAGTAACGTAAACATGACGAATAAAAGTGGAACTTAACTTAATTACAACGACTCGTGCATCCGTATCTGATTATTTACTGTTCATTTGCATCAAACAGATGTTTTGAAAATAAAAAAACTCTGTGAAACCAAGTGTAGGAGCAACTGCTGCAGCCGCCGCCGGGTAAAGATCAATACCACAGGACCTTGAGTGTGTGTGAAGCCTGGCTGAATTCTTTCTAGCCCAGACTGTACTGTACATTCATGCAGCTTTTTTTTTTCTTCCCCTTTCAAGTTGCAAACATTTAAGGTGATTACACAAGGATGAAAAAAATACAGGCTGCGTTTTGGGCTGAGGTTCCTCAGCCACATCTGTAACGCATCCCCTTTGGGAACGGAGAACTGCAGCCAAAGTTCTGGTTTTCTTTTTGTTTGTTTATTTATTTCTTTTCGAAAAGCCTACAGCCTTAAGAAACGTCTCGCAGTGTGTTCAAAGTATGAAGTAATGGACGGGAAACTAGAAATGATTAATACTTCAAGGAAACCTGCTCGAGCATTACACAACCACTAACGGAGCTTTCTTTCTGTGTGTGCCACATCCTTCTTCTTCTTCTTCTTCTTAATAGTATCGCCTTGTGATCTATTTCACTGCTCAACCGTAACAGTCTCATTCTGCCAACAATGTTCATATTTTCAATTTTGATTTCACTCAATGCGTTTTGAAAAACTATCTAATCTAAAAAAAAAACTCTCCAAGTCAACTTTACTACACGTTACTTTGGCTGGAACAAAAAGTTCTGGGTTATTCCTGAAATGCAACAGCTGTGGAAGTAGGGAAGGGTGGCTTTCCAAGAAAAATCCCTCCTACTTGGCGAAGCATGGCTGGTATTCCTATTCAATAAAGACCGTGTGATAAAAACAGGAACAATCTGAGAGCTGGGTCAGGGTCGACGGCTTATCGAGTGTGTTTTTGTGTGTGTGTGTGTGTGTGTGTTGTTTTTGAACAGCTCAGGAGTGCAGTATCTCTGGAACAAACAAGCTGTGAATAGATAACGTATCATATATTGTTATGTAAAAAACAAACAAACATCTGTTCTGTGCGATAACGAAGAGGCCGTTGAGTAATTAACTTAGGATGTTTATCCAACTAGGAGGAAACTTTTGTACAGAAAGCGTGCAACAGTTGCAGAGCTGCATTAAATGTTTAAGAGACAGAAAAACACTGCATGCTGGTTTACAGATGTTGTCTTCAGGGCTTGTTGAATTTTTTCCCCCAAATATCGAATTGCTTTTAGAAATAAGAATCATCTAGATTTGGTGTAAAAGCTTAAAGTGGCTTTCACCCACTTGCAAGACTTGGATAGATCCAGTGTGTGATCTGGATATGTGTAGTTTGTTTATGATCACCATGCACACTTAGATCCTGCTCGGTCACACCGTACCCCTTTTTTGGGAAGAAGCGTGTGCTCACCTCCTGGTGTGGTGGAGAACAGGGTTCCTCCAGGAGTCTGGCTGTAGAGGTCTGGGAGCTGGGACCAGTCCTTCAGCTGGATCACCCGGGTGGGGATGGGACAGCTCCTGGTCTTCTGTGTGTTAGCTGACATGGTGGACTTACAAGCTTGAGAAGTTCTGTAGAAGAAGCAGACAATAATGCTGTCCCACTGCTGATTATTATTCTTTCTGTTTATTTATTCTGACTTCCTTACTTTTCTGTTCTATGCCTCTTTTTTTTTTTTTTTTTTTTGACTCCCTGAGCTAAACTAAACTAACCAGCTTTCTAAAAGCACATTGTTGCAGAAGCAGACCAGTTGCAGGAGCAGTTGTACTTTTCCACAGCAGGAACTACAGTAGTGGGTGCAGGGTGTGTGTGGATATTTAACACCAACAGACAGGACGTGCTGATCAGGGTTGCCAGATTGGGAGGTTTCTTGCCCCCTCAAAAAAAAAAATTAAAAAATAAAAATCCCACAACAACAACAACAACAACAAAAAATCCACCCTAATCTACTTGCATGGTAATATTTTGTGAGCTCCGTATTCGGAATAAAATGCTCACTTAACTTCATTTAGTTTAAAAGAAATCTGGTTAATTACCCAATGATCCCTACATCTCTACCGAAAGAAAGTGATGCAGCGGTGCTTTAGTACTTTTAATAATCTTAACCAGCTCTTTCAATTTCACATCTGTACACTGATCAGCTTCCGGGGGCATCATTTATAATAAACAAATGTCCACAATCATGTTCTAACATGTTCAAACATGCTCTAACATTTTATCGCTAAAACTAGTCAGAACTAGTCACATTGATTGTCTAATCTCTTATTACATCTGCCACCTTCTAGAAATAAAAGACTAATGACAATTTCCCTCCAATTACATTTAAGCATTTGGCATCCACAGAAACTTACATTTTTATCTTACTATACATCTGAGCAGTTTAGAGTTAAGGATCTTGCTCAAGGGCCCAACTTAACTTGGTGGTTGTGGGATTTGAAACTGGGACCTTCCAAACCGTAGTCCTATTCTTTAACCACTGAGCTACCCCTGACCCCTGACTTTATAACATATATACAGTATTGTGCAAAAGTCTTAGGGACTATATTATCTGTATTAAAAAAAATTGTTATATAAGTTTATTATGTCTGCATTATTATGTACAAGACCATTCCCTACAAAGATACACTAAAATTAATGAATAAATAACATAGAAGAATATTTACATGACTCTAAAGAAAGTGACATATTACATGACAGGCCAGTTTTCGGATAGGAAAAAAAAAATCAATAATGTAACTCCTGGGTTTTGCATGAAAATAGAAAGGAGTGTGATGAATTTACCAAAAGAACTCATATTCTCCAGCATGCTCAGTAAAACTTCAGATTAACTCAGATTAATGTGGGAGCACTAAATACTTCTCATCACTCTCCTATGAGAGAGCGCGGCCAATCAGCTCTCTGGCTCTCTAGCCGTGAGAGGTTACGGCATCACCCGGGAATCGAACTCACGATCTACGGATGATTGGACGAGCACTTTACCACTGCGCCAGTCGGAGGCCCTTTTATTCATGAATTTTACATAATAATTTTATATAATTCATCTTGTACATAATAATTCAGATATAATAAACGTGTATACCAAATTTGTACTACAGATAATATGACGCCTAAGACTTTTGCACAGTACTGTACATCTATCAGATTTATCTAACACTAGAGGTTTACCCGTAGCTCCATCTGCGTGCAGATCCTAACACCTGCGTGGTACCATTACCTGCGAATGAAGCGTGAGGTCAACTCGCTGCCGCTCCTCACGCTGCACCAATGTTTCGGCAGGTCTTACTTCTTCTACCTGTCGTATGCGCTGTTGCTGTAGAGGCTCTGCAGTCTGATCCGGAGTTTCAGTAGCCCTGAGCTCCACCTGACTCACCTGTTTTGCTGTAGTCATAGGTGCCTACTGTTACATTCAGCAAGGATGCTGCCTGCTGGGTGAAGAACGCCTGTGACACAGTATGACTTAAAAAGTTGAAGATGACGACGCCTACTGTTATATCAGAAGGAGGAGTGTCTGTGATGGAGAACACCTTGTGCAAACACACACACAAATTCAGTGTAATAGATTAACAATGTGTTGTGTAAGATATATATTTCTACTTTATGAGCAGAGGTCCGGGTTCGATTTCGCCTCTGAGTTTGTGTGTGGGTTTCCTCTGCGTACTCCAGTTACCTACCACAGACATGCAGGTTAGTCTAATTGGCATTCAAAATTGCCCGTAGTGTGTTAATGAGTTTGTGGACGTTGACAGGATGACTGAAAAATGTGAATAAATGCAATGTTCAGTTGTAGGAACAACGACTACCGGGGTTCCTGGATGGATGATGGATGCATCTTCTTACAATGTCTTTCACTTTTCTAATGGATAATGCAGACAAAATGTGTATTTCACACATAATTGCATTGGGAGATTAAAAGACTAAACAAAAAGTTGCATGTATGTTTGCAATCTGGCAACCCTGAATACGTGACCGGGATCATGTGACGGGGGGTGGGGGGATGCGCTTGGGCAAAAGTAAAAACAGAATTCACCACGTGCTCTAAATAGGACGCCGAGCACGTGCTCCGCAGCGAGTCCGCCATTACTCCTGCGTTTATGCGCGTTAAGTTTCACGTGTTCACGCCAACAAATGCGCGCGTGCTGTTTGGAGAAATTCCCCCTTTACCGGCGTTGAAGCGTTTGCATTTTTATTATTAATTTCGTAATGTGCATGTTACCTGAAATGAAAATTAAACGGGAGTCATTATGAATTGGTGCATTGTGGAGTGACGTCATTCTCTAAATTCCTTATATTGTGGAATCGAAATCCGACCCTGAACATTGGGAGCTGATTCTGTTGTCGAGAATCGATTCTTAGCTCATAATTTCAACAACGAAACTCCTACGTTTGTGTAATAATTCATGTTTAGGTATGCTACACGTCATCGAAAACCGTAGTGTGTCGAATAGATCAAGTCAATCGATCATGTCGATTCTATATATTTTTTCTGATCACGCATGCGCACTGCTTGTTTACGCACGCGTATAGAATCGACTCCGTGGATACTGATTCTCAACTCTGATTCATAATCTCCGTTATTCACAATATTACTATGTGATGTCTATACTCTGATTTGACTCAACAACAAGGTTATAATTGAGTTAATATTTTCCGACGCCTTGATGGTGATCCCGCTCGTTCAAACGCTAGTTCCCGAAAAATGTATTGTGTCGAATCGATTCAGGTGATTGAGTCGACTTTCTATTTCCCCCCCCCTTTTTGGATCGCGCATGCGCACTTGCTCACGCACGCGTATTGGTGGTATTCCGCTAGGAATTCTCACCATTTTCACGCCGGTGGATTGCAAATCAGATCGTCAAGGTAGTTTTGATTATTTTAGGCAAAATAATATGCATCTAATGCCATGTTTTAAATTTTGATTACTGGTCAAGTCAGATCATGGTTAAGTCAGATAAAGGGTGCTGGTTGTGTATAGTTAGCTAGCTAACCGGTGTAACTAGCCTGGAGATGAATGGAATAGAATGTTTTTCTTTTTTTTTAAACGCAATATCAGTCTTCACTGTCGGTTTTCATTTGGTTTACGTTGTATTTGCATTTATACACCTTACAGAAACGTCTGAACGTACGCATTCTGCACTTAAAGCTCTTCCTTTGGGATGTATCAGGGCTGTTCTCTAAACCGGATATACAGCGTTCATACATCTGTAACGGAATGTGGCCTAGGGGTGTGCTTTAAATGTGCAAATGTAGTATGTTTTTTTTTTTTTTTACTTTATTGTACAAGTACAAATAACCTGAAATGTATTCAGAATTTGGCAAAATTGTAAAGTCACTGAAAAAAAAAACGCGTTTGGAAAATTACTGTCTGGTCCGGAATGGTTGTCGGTGTGATAGCGTGAGGGCGGGGCTTACTAATTATGGGCGGGACGAATTTTTTGAGAGTACAGTCTTGCAGTAGTGATGGGAAGTTTGTATCATTTTAGTGACTCGGATCAAAATAAACGAATCTTTTTTCATGTCATTTAGTTCATTTTGTTCGTTTGACCGGGAATAAAATAAAAGGTTACATTTTCAATAAACAGACCCCCAACACGTCTACATACACAAATTTTGGCTATAGTTCCAGTAATGAAAATATCACAATGCTGCTAAGAACATATTATAAACAGAATGAGCAGCTCACCATCATATCTTCTAGTCCGAGTCGTTCGTTTTTTTGAATCTATTGTACTGCATAGCGTCTATGGGAGTCACGTGACAAAAGAACGAACGATTCCGACCAAAAGACACAAAGGTAACTTCTCATTTCTGTTTCCTGTACATATAACCTACGGAGGTTTTGCGATGCTTTGCACATGCGCACCCAGTAGAAAATGCACGACTCTCTCTCCAAGACTACTCGTTCATGAATGACCCATCACTATCTTGCAGTATTTTAGCACTGAAATTCCCATGAACAGTTTTGTACCCTTTCCGGAACCGCGAAAGTGGGCCCTGTACCTCGGCATACGAATTTAATTTATTTCAGAGGCTAGTTCTTAAAAGTTTGTATTGCAAAACGCATTTTCCTATAGGAAATAATGTAAATGCAGGTAATCCGTTCCAGCCACACAAAAATATTAACTATATTACCAATTTCCAACACTATAGTATATCTTAGATTTTGATTTAAAAAAACATTTAGAAAAGACATGTAAGTGAAACAAAATGCGAAATAAACTTAATTTATGATTTTCTTTGCACAACTGAAAGCGGCTCAGTTTTTTTTTTTTTTTTTTTTTTGCTACTGTCTTTCAGAGTTGACTATAACGCGTTACTGTAATCTAAATATTTTTCCTGATAATGATGTAATGTAACTTTTTACATTTGAAATGCTTGTGATTTGATTAGTTACTAAGCTTAATAACATTACATTACTAGCATTGCAAATCAGTTAGCATGCTAGCATGCAGCATCAGTTAACGAACATGTGCTTTAATCAATCGTCGGAGAGTTTTGTAGTTTTCCACTCTTTTTGCACGGGCGGCACCACAGACACACAGATGTTTTCAAAGTAACTTGAAAGTAACGCAGTTAGTAGTCTGATTACTTTTTACATGTAATAATCAGTAATGTAATCAAGTTACAGTTTAAAAGTAGTAATTAGTAATTCGGAGTAGATAACTTTTTTTGAGTATCTTCTCCAATACTGTTGTCCTTGATAACATTCTTTGGACCCATGGTGCTATGTGTTCCCTAAATCTTGCACAAAATGCAAAAAACCCACAAAAAAATGCTTTGCTTGACTTTCCACTGGCACAAACAAGTTTTGAACGGCTCTCAGATGCATGCGCGCCCGGTCCGGCTCGGTTCGTTTGCTCGTATGTCGAAAATGCTTCATATGCTGAGGCAAATGTCTTGCAAAATGTCAGTTCTTAAGGCGAAAATTTGTGAAGCAGGGTGTTTGTATGCCGAGGTACCACTGTATTGTAGTACTTGTACTTGGAGCGCTTTCACATTAGGCAATAAGCAAATAAAATGTGGAAGTACCGTAGTTGTCCTCTTATCTACAAATTCATAGCCGATGATTAGGAAGGCACGCAAGAGCATCACTCTTAATGTTTTTTCCGAAAGATCAATTAATAACAGGCACAGCCCGAAAGTTAAATTTCTTGTTCTTGTGTTTAATGGTGGCTCACAGACCAAGTAGGTGCATACTGCCACCTGCTGTATCGGAAGGTGTAAATACATAAACGTACCCAAGAACGCAGCACAAAAAAAATCTGTGAACGCTGGGCCACATTTTATCTGGACCGCGGTCCTTTATTTAGTGACATCCGATCTAGAATGTAGAAAATTAATAATCCAAACTTATGTCTGGAAATGTGGTTTGCTCACATTTCCTTTTATTTATTGTGTTATTCTGGAAAGCTGCTCTGTGACCATTGCTAAAAAGTGTAATATAAATAAAATAAAAATTTTGAATAAAATTTAAATAGAATAAAAAAAAAGTGAGTCCATCAATTCTTGAAGTACCCTTGAATTTCTTGAATTCTTAATAATATTAGGCCTGTTAATAAAATTTTTAGTAATAGAATGAATCCAATAGTTTTTTTTAATCCATCAAATCTCAAAACTGTCATAATTTTATTGTCATGATAATTATTCCAAATTTGAGGCTCTTGTAATATATTAGGAATCTATGTTTAGATTGTTCAAGAGTGTACGGTAAGCCTTAACCAAATAGGAACAAAATATTCTGTCTCTTTTAAGCATGGCAGACGGAGAGGGTTTCGTGGTGCGGGTGAGAGGATTGCCCTGGTCCTGTTCAGCAGACGAAGTCCAGAGATTCTTCTCAGGTAAACAAATAATTAAAACCTGGCGTATCTATTTAAGATCTTGTCCCAATGCAGATTTAAACACCTCACGTCTCACTCGTGCTGCAGAATGTAAGATCGCAAACAACGGCACCAGCATACACTTCACCTACACGAGGGAAGGGCGGCCGAGCGGAGAGGCGTTTGTGGAGTTCGAAAGCGAGGAAGATCTGAAGCTCGCAGTGAAGAAGGATCGAGAGACCATGGGACACCGTTATGTAGAAGGTGAGGAAGGTGGAGAGTAGTTGAGCCTATGAGAGTCACGTGGCCAGGTACTGACGGACCGCTGTTTCGTTTCAGTCTTCAAATCCAACAGTGTGGAAATGGACTGGGTCTTAAAGCACACTGGACCTAACTGTCCAGACACGGCGGGAGACGGCCTGGTCAGACTGCGAGGTCTGCCTTTTGGCTGTAGCAAAGAGGAGATTGTTCAGTTTTTTGCAGGTAAGTCCACCAGCACTTTGGGGTTTATATCTCACACTATCATCAGTAATAAACGCTCAGTTATTGTACAAGTCAACGTTGTTGTTTTTTTAATAATTTTTTTTGAATAATTCTAGTCTGTGATTTATTATTATTATTATTATTATTATTATATATATTTTTTTATAATACATTTTGTTTTTGTTACATTAGGTCAGTAGCCATGTACAGAAAACCATAAAGACTAAAATGTCACTTTTATATTCTTACCCATGCCTAAATGCTTCATGTTAAGACTTTTGCATGATGAGGCGTCATAGGAGGTTTTTCCACTGCACACTCATAAACCAGACCTGGACAAAAAAGGGTACCAAGAGAACACGGCGTAAATCTGCGTTATCGTTAATATGTTTCGTTTGAGAGATATGTTTAATAGTCAACACGTAGGAATTTTTAGACATAAAGTTCTTACTTTTAAATGATCGAATGAAAATAACATTGGTTCTCATTTACCGAGCATGAATACAAGTTTCATCAATAATACTCCTAAAATGATTACTCATGAAATTTGGTACTAATGAAAATCCTGTAAATTTAGTAAAACATTCAGATTTTAATGTAAACCTAGACCAAATCGAGTTTAAATCATATTAGCATGAATAAACACACTTTTAATGTTTAAGTAAGAAATGAATCTGTAATATTTTGTTAAACACGGACTTCTAAAAGAGCTCGATCACGAATCCTCATGTCAGTTCACCAGGACATGGACCTGAAAATGATTAACGTAGTAAATGTAGTGTACACTGATGAAAGTGTGAGCTCCTGCCAAACTAACTAAAAACTAAAATTACATCGTATTCACAATTCACGGTGCAACGATTAATCAACGCTAAAATGTTGACGATAATCAGATTAGTTGACAGCAAATAAAATCTTTGATTCCTTCATGAATATCTAAATAGGATCTATCGAAAGAATGCGGCATTTGTAATGAAAATAGTCGTTATTTGCAGCCCTGTTCACTATCAAGTATTACATTCTAAAAAAAGGGGGAAAAAAAAAAAAAAGGAAAATATCACGCGACATACTAAACCAACAGACTATTAAAAACGCACCTCAAAGAAGACGAGTGCAAAACAGCAACACACACGATGAAGAACAATCAAAGCAGAGCAAATAAGACGAGCTCACTGCACAACAAAGTCCATCCGTGGATCAATGGTGTGACTCTTGGAAAGATTTACAGGTTCACTCCTTCTGCCATCATGATAAGTTGGTATCAGACTATAGCTAGAAGCAGGAACTTTCCAAATTTAAAACAAAAATCTCCGTTCCTATAATTTGTGCAGTGGAAAGCAGCCTATGGATGCCTTCTGGGTACCTGATGATACTTTCTCCTACCATAATATTATCATCTGTGTAACGTTATGACACTTAGCACTTTGCACCCCATCTAGTATTTCCATGTAACCTCATTTCTTATGTACAACAGTTCCCTTAGCAGACTATAAATCTCTGTCAATGGGCTTGTGATTTAATATGTCCCCCACTGGGGTTATCTGTCCTTGGGTTGAAGGGTTGGAAATCGTGCCAAATGGGATAACATTGCCGGTGGACTTCCAGGGGAGGAGTACGGGGGAGGCCTTCGTGCAGTTTGCTTCACAGGATATAGCTGAAAAGGCTCTAAAGAAACACAAGGAAAGGATAGGGCACAGGTGGGGATGGTTGGTTGGTTGGCTGGATAAGTTGCTTTTCTTATGGTGTACACGTCTCAACAATTTAATGCACTGCAGAAATGGCAAGACCTTCTCTTAAAAAAAAAAAAAAAAAAAGACAAAAAAAATGCTAGCGTTAACAATCTCACACAGTTTTTCAAAAGTCGAGGCCCAGTTCTTATGAAAGCACACTGTGCTCATGCTGTTCATCAGCGTTAGTGCTGGGTGAGTCATCGAATGTGCTCGTGAATCATTTGTTCTTCACTTCAGAGTGTTCAGAGCGACCGAGTGGATCGGCTCCAGCGGGAACTCGAATCAAACGTTGGGAGTTTAAGGCTCAAACTGCGCCGGCGCTGTAGTGCTACACAAAGTGTGTGTGTGTGTGTGTGTGTGTAGATTTGGATTAATCATGAAAAATTAACACAGTTGATTGAATACACACACAACATTTTTTTTTTTACGTATATAATAATCAGATTATGTATTGAACTCCGTGACCCCGTGTTTGTCGTCTTTTCCACCTGAGTGACGCAGACGCTAGTTCGTGTCTGTGCTGGTGTCTGTCGGTTCAATAGCGAACCTGCTAAGAACTGGCTGTTTTTTCCCCCCGCGGGCAAGAGAGTCACGGTAGTAAGTCTCTGTATTTATTGTCCTCACACGTCTCTACTTAAAAAATAAAAATAAATAAAAAATGCTAGCGGCGACCACATCAATATGCTGAGTGAGCAGTGAGCAGTTCTCCTGGCTTTATCATTACTAGAAAGCATTTCAGCTGCTCATTGCATATTGAATCTTGAAAATGGATTTTTTTTTTTTTTTTTTTTTAAATAAAGATGGCAGTCACAAATAATTTTTAATTGGTTGTGATAATCCCCCACTTCAGCCCCTACCGTAAGCGTTTTTTTGTTCTAAACTGATTCAAACCAATTTGAAATCAGGCACCGTATAACTCCAGTACCGTCTTGGTGGAAAAGGGGTCAAATAAATAAATAAATAAAGTTTTACAAAACCTTTGCAGCTCTGCATGCCCCTCAGTCAAGTTTATTATTTTTTTTAAACAAGTTTATAACATTTCTAATTCTCCGAAATTAAAAATCGGTCTCGGGATTCTGCAAAGCGACAAATTCACATCAACACCCTAAGACAAGAAATTCATTACTTTCGTTACCGTTACACAAATTTAGTGTGAAATTATGTGTTCAGGCGACACCCAAAACGCGACACGGTAAACCAACAAACGATTCCAAACGCACCCGAGTCATTTTGAGAAAAACACGCCACGTCTTTACCTCCACACACAAGCACCACGTATGTTAATGTACACCTTGTTGTTGTGTGTGTGTGTGTGTGACGAGGATGTTCACTCAGCACTAAGGTTGATGCTGTAGGGATTCCTCACACTTTCTCTTTTACTACATTGAAGACTTCAGATCATGAGGACCCGGTAACGCAGGTAATACTGAGTCAGACAGACTGAAGTCTTTTTTTTTTTTCTTCCTTTACTCTGCCAATGTGACCTCTGTGTATCTTTCTTTTTATTATAATTATAATGTAAATAATAAGCCTGTGAGATAATAATAGTAGTGCTTCACTTCGCAAGCACCACTAATAATAGTAATAAGAATATAAAAAGTGGCCATAAGAAAAGCTGAATGAGGGTTTGACTGAGAAGTTTCCATTGAATACATTTTTCGGAGTCATTGCCAATTATTCAGTGCTGCAGTTCTTAGGGTTGTTTATTATTTCCTGTGCACGCAGCAATGCTTTGTATCGCTCCTCTTGTGTACTGCGGTTCCAGCGGTGTGCCTCTCACCCCTCCTGTAGGTACATAGAGATTTTCAAGAGCAGTCGCGCCGAGGTGCGTACGCACTACGAGCCGCAGAGGAAGGTGATGGGGATGCAGAGGCCGGGACCCTACGACCGGCCGGGCGGCCGCGGCTACAACAGCATGAGCCGCGGCGTCTCGTTTGAGCGCGTGCGTCGCGGGGGATACGGAGGAGGTACGTACGGACCGGACGCGAAGCCCTTTTGTACTGAATGATCACGCTACTGCTACTGATGGTGAAGGATTGTTGATGGTTCTTCAGAAGCTCCGCCCACAAATTATTCAACGGTCATTTCTGATTGGCTGGAATAGTTCAATCGTTCAGTCATCAATTAGTCTGAAGTGTTGTAACTCCAGTCACTGTCAGAGATGCGTCCTCCTGTTCAGCGTGTCTCTGTCTCGCCTCTGTCTCAGATGGACGTTATGGGGACGGCGGTTCGTCCTTCCAGAGCACGACCGGTCACTGTGTGCACATGAGAGGCCTTCCGTACAGAGCCACGGAGACCGACATCTACAACGTGAGTGTTATAAAGTATTATAGAATAGAAAACATGAATATAATACAGGTTAAGCCTTTTTTTGAAATCTTTCTTTAATCTTTCTTTAATCTTTATTCCGCTTGTGATTTCAGTTTTTCTCTCCCCTCAACCCGGTGCGCGTACACGTCGAGATCGGACCTGACGGAAGAGTAACGGGTGAAGCCGACGTAGAGTTTGCTACGCACGAAGACGCCGTGGCGGCCATGTCCAAGGACAAAGCTAACATGCGTAAGTATAGGACTGAGGATTAGTTTTGAACGTCCTTTATTTTTAAAAGATTGAAATATTACCAATCAATTTTCAGCAGTCACCCAGCAGCGTTTAGCGTAACGACGTGTTGTAGATCATGAGAAGAACAGCAGTGTGACTCGGGTACCGTGATCATTTCGCAAATAAAGCCGAAAGTTCACAATCTCAGTCATTCGCGGATTTTTCCTTAGAACCTCACTAAAAATGATTCACGGAAAAAGCAAATATACTCCAATTTGTTTTCATGTTTTTTTTGTGTGTGTGTGGGAGTATGTACCATTTTAGACGTTTTTTAACACTATACTAGTAGTTTTGTAAAATAAATCTTAACGTAAATTCAGCTAATTGTCCATATAAAATATGATGCTGTATAAATTGTTTGCACTGTAAAAAAAAAAAAAAGAAAAAAAAGAAAGAAAAAAAAGCGACTGTACTGATCAAAGAAAACATACTCGCATGCCTATGACTTACAGTACACACAGTACAGGGGTAACATCGATGTTTTACATTCTAGCACCGCGGGAGACGCAGCAGTACAGCACTGTACAGTATACGGGTTTACCTTTACATTCTTTTATTATTGATATAATTTTTTTAAGGATAATGTATTAAGCTGAGTTTGAAAATGACAGTGTTTTGGGAATATATTTACGGTTTAAACTGTAAACATAGGCGTTTGTAGGCATTTTTATTATTTTTTTAACTACATCCAAACTTCGCAGATTTTCACAATTCGCGGGTGCTCTAGTAACATAACCCCTGGTGTTTATTTTTTAAAAGATGATTTTTAAAAAGGTTTCAAATTAGAAGCATCCGTCATGTTGTTAACTATGTTTATTTATAAAGATGCTATATATGACTTGAATACATTTTATTCTCCATATTTTCTTACATTGCAAAGCTAAAAAAAAAAAAAAAAAGATGGATTTGTTTAAAATGGACTTTTATGGGTACCTAGTGTCCATGAACACACACGTTTTCCAGTTTTCCTTAAACAAGCCAATCAGCTGCCCCCTTCGCCCCCCCCCCCCCCAATATCGTGACCTTACATACCAAGAATCCCTCCCCGAGTCAGTGTTATCGGATTAGCCAATTAATATGCACGTACATACATTTGGAATGATTGACAGCTGCGTAAGTGTTTTGAACACAGCATCTTTAAAAAAAAAAAAAATCTTTTGTTTTCGCAGAACATCGTTATGTCGAGCTGTTCCTGAACTCAACAGCAGGGGGCGGCAGCGGTGGATACGGAGGTCGGTTGCTGGGAGGAATGGGTTAGTTTTACAATTTTGCCTTCAGGTAAGGAGTTAAGATGTTGCTTTAACTTGCACTGTGTGTGTGTGTGTGTTGCTTTATCTCAGGAAGCCAGTCGTCCTACGGGCACAGCGGTCAGCAGATGAGCTCCGGGTACAGTGGCGGCGGCGGCTATGGCAACCAGAGCGGGATGGGAGGATACGGTGATTACAGTGAGTGTCAGCTCTGCTCCGCCCACATCAGCAGTGTGCAGAATAATTAAAAACATTGTTGTGTAGTGTAAACCTGAACAGTGTGAGTGAGAGCTCGCAGGTCCTAAAGTGTGTATTCGTCCCTCCTGTCAGGTAATCAGGGCGGAATGGGGAGCAGTTACTACGGCGGGGGAAGCCGAGGCTCGATGGGGATGAACGGCCTGAACAGCAGCATGGGCGGGGGGTGGGGCATGTAGCCACGCCCACCCCGACCTCCATCTAATTAAACTCCCCGGTTTAATGTCTCTCCACGATTTCATTTGCTTTCCCTTTTTTTATTTAGTTTTTTAATTATTATTATTATTATTATTATTGAGCTTAAATGTTTTGCTTAAGTGAAATACTTGTAATATGAATTATTACAGTTTTATGTTTTTGTATTTAAAGTGAGGTACATTTCTGCGCCTTAGTTTAGCAGTGAGAAAGTCAGTCCACATTTCTCTTCTGAACATAAGGAAGTAAAAGTGTCCCGGTGTCCAGTGAGACGCTGATCGTGTCGTACTGTTGAAGATGTGGAGAACTGGAGACGTGACCGTGACGTCAAACAGATGCATGTGACAAAGTGGAAGTGCTCAGCCATGTCCTCTCTTTTCAACTGTCATTTCTTTCTTTTTTTTTTCCTTTTCTTATTGGAGTGTGACTCAAGGAATAGACGTCTGATAGACGTCGGATTTTCCGATAGACGTCCGCTTTTAATTTTTGCACAATCAAGCTGATGTTTTTTAATTTTTTGTAAATTTTTTTGCTGGATCAGTGTTTATTAAAATCCTTATCGTTACATGAACATGCGTGATCGCAACTTGGACGTTTATCTTTTTAAGAGGACTTCTCTCGGCGTAGCGTTAGAAGATCAGTGTTACAGTTTACTTAGACGTTTATGTGGAAACGTTTCCCTTTGTTTCTGTTACACTTTGCTTTTTCTTAATTCCTTATATGTTTAGAGAAAACAGGAGCGGGTCGGTGTTACATCAGGAAGATGAAAGCTTTGATGCATAAATAAAAACCCTGACTGGTCAGAGTAAAAAAAAAAAAAAAAAAAAAAGGAAAAAAAAAGTTCTGCACTGTTTTGTCATTTTATTATAAAAAGTATCATTAAAATGGCACTTTAGGCATTAATTACTTCAGGTGTCGCGTAGTCATGTTTTTCAACGGATAGCGTTGTGGTTTTGGCATTACATTATTTGAACAGTTTGGTTAAAGTGATGGACATAAAACACACACATTTTGAAAAACAATGATAGATTAATAATGCTCAGAAACATATTTGTAATCCACCCCAACTGTAAAACAAGGAGTTTCTTAGCAAAGGGTGTGAATCCGCCAGTCACCTCCCGATAATGACATCATCATCATCACAACACCTCGGTGCTGATTCGATTAAAATTTCTCTTCTACAAGTATTATAATTTAATAAATATCCTGATTCAGTATTAAATTTTACTCAGTTTTGTTAGTTTGAATCCCTTATAAAGCATCTGAGTAATTAAACGTATAACATTAGTTTTCTTACTAAAAACCAAACGCAGCATTTAAACACTACAAACTAACTTCAGATACAAGAGTTTTAACTTTGAATTAAATTACATATTACAAAGCTATATTGTTACTGAGCAACGCGTGTCTCTGTCATATCATCCGCCATAATTATCTCTAAACAAACTTGCCAAATAATTCAGTCCTTCCACACGGGGATGCCACCTGTAGGATTAGGACGAAGTCATGTACTGTATATATAACCAGAGTGGTGTGGGCGCGTGTGGCTTCTAACGTAACTAATTAGCACTGTTTTGAGAGCAGTGTGTGTTTGTGTATTGAGCAGGTTTGAGACTAATTCGCTCAGTTTTAGGTTCGGAGACTAAGGCAGATCAGAGGGTTTTAACGTGCGAGTTTGGATAATGTACCTCCATAAAAATGCGCCTCTGAAGCTTCTGCACTCGGACCAGAACCGTTTACATCTGAGACACAAAAGAATGTTGATTTATAACTGCTATATATTTATACTTCTATGCCAATCAAAAATATTTTATAATATATAAGGCTAATAATATATATAGCACCTTATACAGCACCGGTTCTTTTGTCATAATAGAAGGATTCATTTTATTTCTTATTTTATGAGTATGCATTGACTTGACCAGACCGTACACTGTATAAATGTTTTCATAAATATAATCATTTCACTCATGTGTGTTATTCAGCTTGGTAAGTTCAACCCAGAGTCTGTCGTCTTTTCATCGGATTTCCTAACTGAAGCCGCCCTGTGTAGCATCTCTCTCATCACCTGTAGCTTATTCGATTGTGTTTACACACGACCCAGCCGTATAAAGAAACTGCTTTACAGATTGACTCTTTTATTCATAATAAAACTGCACATGCTGGGCATATTATACAACAGGGCTTTAAGAAAAGCACTTTATTATCATTCCCTATAATCACATTTAGAAAATGATTAGCGTGATTGAAAAGAAAAAAAAAATCTTGGACCTTTTCCCTTTGCAGGTTTGCAAAAGATTATGAGAAAAGTGTTTTATTTTTGAGTTTTTTTTTTCTCCTTAAAATGGAGATTAAAGGCGAAAGAGAGAAAAATACAATCATCACCATTAGTATGATTATACATCACATTTCACTGTTAGTCTTCTTATAAAATGCTCACATTCTCCCTGTAGAAGAAACTACAAAATAACTTTGCATATAACTTGTTTTTCTCCAATTCCTCATCACATGCTGGCTAAAAACGTTTCAGACCCACTTAAAAACGACAATGCATATTTATTATTTATGTAAATCGGCCTAGAACCGCTCGTAAGGTCCCGTTTACTGTTTCATGAGACGGCGGGGAGCGTCAGGAGCTGCTGGAGCATCTCTGGAGCAGGAGGGCGTGGCAGACGTCGCAGACACGCACCGGTCTGGGGTACGAGGGCAGCGCCAGCTCGTTACTGGAACAGCTGTTGCAGTAAATGTCGCCACAGTTCCTGCAGTGGTGCTGAAAGGAAGAGACGAAGGAGGAGAGAGGCGTTAGCAAAAAAAAAAAAAAAAGAAACCTAGCTGAACCCATCCTGATGAGAACACAGATTTGGAAATGGGGGAAGCTCACTTTTCTGCGAGAGATTGAGAATTCCTTCTGGCACTGCTTACACTGCGTGGCCTCGTCATCTTTCAGCCAGGCCTGACCCTAAACACGGACACATACAATGAATAGGACGAGGAGTTTCATTAACCTGCAGGTTTAAAAGGTGGACGGTTCGAGCTGCAAGGTTTAGATTAATGTAGGGCTGTAGCTATCGAATATTTTAATAATCGAGTATTCTATCAAAAAAATTAATCGATTAATCAAGTAATCAGATAAAATGTACTTTTGCTTAATTAAACAGCAATGTAAAATATATAAGAGAAACAAAGATTAATTGGTTTTCTTTTTAGAAAAATCAACTTTTATGTTTTAAATGCATACAGCATTTTATCAAAAACAGTCAGTCATTGTTCACAACACAAGAAATAGCTTAAAGTTGACTGAGCTGAATTAAGTGCATGACAGTGCCATACATTCTTTTTCTCAGATGCAAAAACAAAAACAAACAAAAAAAGATATTTCAAATGACTTTAAGTATCAAAAAAATAAAGGCACACTTTAAAATAAATTAATATATATTTTATCGCTTCCTTCCATTTGCAGACTCTTTGCGTCTCCTTCCGGTTTGCGGGTGACGTAAACCTGCGTTCACACCGAACACGGCGAGATCGTCAAAGCGGCCGCGCTGTCGCACCAAACAATTAATTGCGCAAAACAACACGCAAGCTTTTAAAAGGAGTTTCGAGGCAGAAGATTTTGCCTCGATCATTTTTTGTAATCGAATTACTCGAGGAATCGTTTCAGCTCTAATGCACATACATTAAAAGAAATTTGACATAAATGCATGTCTAAAGATTAATTCCTCCTTCCTTATTTCTACCTAGAACTAATTCATATCGATGGGTCGTTTATGAACGATTCGTTCGTTTTGAACGAGTCTTTAACGTGACTCAGAAGAACGAGTGGTCTCGTAGAGTGATTAGTTCATTTTCTACTGGGCGCACATGCGCAAATCATCGCAAACCCTCTGTAGGTTATGTACAGGAAACAGAGGTGAACGGTTCTCAACGAATCTTCCAAAGTCCGAATTGTTCGTTCTTTTGTGACGTGACTCCCATAGACGCTATGAAGTGCAATAGATTCAAAAGAACCAACGACTCGGACTAGAAGATATGATGGTGAGCTGCTCATTCTGTTTATATTATGTCCTTAGCTGCATTGTAATATTTTCATTACTGGAACTATAGCCAAAATTTGTGTATGTAGACGTGTTGGGGGTCTGTTTATTGAAAATGTAACATTTTATTTTATTTCTGGTCAAAAGAACGAAATGAACTAAATGACTCAAAAAAAAAAGATTCGTTCATTTTGATGAACGAGATTCAGAGAAGCGAGTCACTAAAATGATTTAAACTTCCCATCACTACTAATTAAAATCACTAGCAACAGTGAAGGAGTGTTGTGATTTTGGCCACGCCCACTTAACACAGATTTGGAGCAGGGCAGGAAGTAAGGGAGAAAGGAATTAAGTAAAGAAGTAATTAAGGAAGAAGGGAAGGAAGGAATGATGTAAGGACGTAAAAAAGGAAATAAATAAGGAAGGGAAAAAGAAAAGAACTAAAAGGAAGGAAGAAATGTAAAAAAAAGATGTAAGGAAGGAAGGAATTAAGTAAAGAAGTAACTAAGGAAATGGGGAAGGAAGGAAGAAGGGAAAGAAGGAAGGAATGACGTAAGTAAGGAAGCAAGGAATCAAACAAGCAAGAAGTTCTGCTCTACTGAACGACACCATCGCTTCTTCAAAGCACAAACTGATATCATTAAACAGAAGAATTGAGTAATTGTTTTATTACGTGTGTGTATATATAAACGCCAGACGTTACCCAGCTGCTTACCTTTAATGCTTTATTAACTTCTTTAAAGTCCTCCATCTTCAGCTTGGACCTGAAGGCAAGAACACAGTGTAGATCACGCATGGTGAATAATTACACGTACGGTTATGACGGTCTTGCCTGTCCGGTCTTACTGGCTGAGGTGAAGTCCCATCTCCTGCAGCGCCTGCTCCTGCTCCTCACACAGCTGCTGCAGCTGTTTCTTCTCCTGGCGCAGGTCCAGAATCTCCTGTTACAAACAGGGAATTTCATTTGCAGTTCAGTGGCACGACAGGGAGACATGGCGAATAACATGTTTCACACTACACGCTGCTGATGTTACGTAGCCCTGGGTACAGAGACGGTACGAGTCACGTTGTGAACTTAGGAACAGGATGTGATGTTAGAGGAAAATAATCAGTGATGGTATGGTCACTGTCACAACGTCATCTCGAAGGGGTTTATTATTTTTAAAGAACGAAATGTTGTAAGGAGTTTGAAAATGAACCTTGCTTACAGTGTCCATCTCACAATGAATTGTTACTATAGAAATAATAATGTATTTGAATATCCTTAGTTCTTTGCACCATTATCATTACTCGCACTGGTGTTTTTGTCATAAATACAATTGTACATCAAGACCGCACTTAACATTTTATTTATTATTATTATTATTATTCATTTATGCCTTTTTTTTTTACTTGTCTTATATGCTTATTTATATTCTTTGTGTATATCTTGTAACTTTTTGTTATTAGCATTGCACTAGTAACAGCTCTTGGTCAGCTCTTACTGTACATTACCCTGTGTCTACTGACGATACGCAATATGCACGGTGTGCAATCACACCTAAAAACCGGTCTCTGAGGCTGCTGGTCATCTGGAATGTCCTTCAGGACAAATAAAGTAAGTAAGTAGGTAAGAAAGGAAGTAAAAATGTAACTAAGGAAGGAAGTAGGGACGTAAGTAAAGAAGTAAGTAAGGAAACGAGGAAGGAAGTAAAAAAGTACCTAAGAGAGGAAGGAATGAAGTAGGGAAGTTAGTAAAGAAATAAGAAGGAAGAAATTATGTAAGAAGTAAGGACATAAGTAAGTAGTGAGAGACTCCGTAACCGATTAATAAAAATCAATCATCACTTTCTGACCAATCAGATTTGAGAATTCGGCAGTGATATGGTCTAAAATGAATTTCTGTTAAAGTTTGCTTCTAATTAGCTGTGCTTAGACTCCTCATGTACGTTGAACTATTTCCATCAATCATTTATCACTGCTGATTAAAAACTGAGAGTAATGAACAAACCCTGAAATGTACCCAACATCTATCAAAACACAAAGACCAGTGGTCTCCTCTGTCTGAGTCCTGACGCTGACGATCCACACGACACCCATGTCACTGTGTGTGTGTGTGTGTGTGTGTGTGTGTGTGTGTGTGTGTGTGTGTGTGTGTGTCTCACCATCTGAAGGCCCTGCAGTTGTTGCAGCTGTGTGCGGAGTTCAGCGCTGTTGTCCTGCTCACGCTGCAGATCTCTCTGGAGACTCTGTCTCTGCTCCTTCTCCCTGCTTAGCTCCGCCTCCAGCCCCGCCCTGAGGAGCACGCGCAAACACGGACAAACACCCAGGCTAATGTTTTAATACGATATTAAACGGAAAATACACAGAAACTCATGATTGTCCGGTAATGACCGAAGAACACCGGTCTGGACATTAACTACGTCTCTTTTTTAAATGTGATTTTTGGCTTTGCTGCACCTTTAATACATGAACCTTGTGGTACCTTAGCGTGTCGAGGTCGCTGAGGCGTTTCTGCAGAGAGTCCACTCTGGCCTTCATTTCTGAGCACAGCTCCTTCTGACTCTCCTCCGTGCTCTTCCTTCCGTTCTCAGAGTTCTGTAACCTGCGGCGTCCGAACGGATAAAACGGTGTGATGCTGTGAGTGTAAATCATGACTAGGTCACATGTTTCTGTGAGTCGGTTCAAAGCTTCACCTCAGTTCCAGTTCCTTCATCGTCGTTTCCATCTCTTTCATCTTCTCCTCCAGTTTCACAGCCTCCTCGTCCTTCTTCTGCACCACGCTGTCGGTGTCCTTTAACAACCAGCAGGGGCAGACGGAGAGAAGTTTTACATTTACATTTAGGCATTTGGCAGACGCTCTTATCCAGAGCGACTTACAAAAAGTGCTTTAAAGTTTACATCACTGGATAGATACTTACACTGGGTTAACTAGGTAAATATCTAAGTGCCACTAGTCTAACAAAACTGAGAAGAGGGTTTTTTTTTGGGGGGGGGGGGGGTGTTAGCCCTGTAAGTACTGGAGAAATAGATACGTTTTGAGTCGTCGTTTAAAGATCGTCAAAGTCTCTGCTGTACGAACATCTAGAGCAAGTTCGTTCCACCACCTAGGTGCCAGAACAGAAGAGAGTCTGGATGAATGCCGCCCTCGATCCCTGAGAGATGGTGGGATGAGGCGAGCAGTGCTGGAGAGTCGGAGGGGACGTGGCGCAGTGCGTGGTGTGATTAGAGCAGAGAGGTAAGTGGGTGCTGGGCCATTTTTAGCTTTGTAGGCAAGCATCAGTGTTTTGAATTTGATGCGGGCAGCTACAGGAAGCCAGTGCAGGGAGCGGAGGAGTGGGGTGGTGTGGGAGAACTTGGAAAGGTTGTGTCGGTCTGTGTGTCGGGCATGGTGTCAAATTACGTGCGCGCACACACATAGGACGGACGACGTACTGAAACAGAGAGGGAGATGTTGATTATACCAGTAAGAGACGAGCACCAAGACCCAGCAGGGGAGACGATTACTCAAAATTCTGCAGCGCTAGAGAGAGTTTGTCATTGTCTCAGTTGTGATCACGTGACGCTCGATGTCAAAACAAAAGCGCATGCGTGATACATGCACAAGCCAAGACTTTTGCTCGTTTTTCAAGTCAATTCAAGTAAAATCTTTGCTCGTCTTGCGGAACACTCAAACCGCGTTACTCGCAATTCAAGGTGTTTTTATTTTATTTTATTTATTTATTTACCACATGACCCCTGTGGGGCTCCGTAATACCGGACAACTGGAATGGAGAATTGAAATTTATATAATATCCAAACACTATTTTGTTACCTGTGCCTTGTTGAACATCTGCAGGTTGAGATTCTTGACCTGGTCCAGCTGTTGTCTCAGGGCCGCTAGCGTGTCCTGTTTCTCATGAATGTCCTTCTCTAGCAGCTTCATGGCCACGTCCATCTCCTGCTTCAGACTCACCTGGAGGTCCAGCTCCTTCTGCAGCTCCTGCATGAGCAACACACCACACCTTGTCAGGACAACTTGTTTAGTACGGATACATATTAGGCATGCAGATGTGTTGGTATGACGTGTGTGTGTGTGTGTGTGTGTGTGTGTGTGTGTGTGTGTGTGTGTGTGTGTGTGTGTGTGTGTGTGTCTGACCTGCCGGATGCGCTTCTCCTCCTTGTACTGCTTCCACACCACGTTGTACATTTCATCTAGACCTTGCCTGGTCTGCTTGTAGGTCTCCAGCTCCACCTGGTTATCTTGTAGAGTTACCTGGACGAACAGGACACACACACACACACACACACACACACACACACACACACACAAAAAAAAAAAAAAAAAAAAAAAAGTATTACAAATACAAAAGTACACACAAAAGTAAATAATAAATGAAAACATTATTTAGAAACTGTGTTTTGTATTTACTCGCATTATCTTTGTGTAATATTAAAATTAAGTTGATGATCTGAATAATTTATTAAGTGTGACAAATATATATCAAAAAAATTTATAAAAAAAATAGGAAGTGAAAAAAAAAAAAAACTTTTATAATAATACAGTGGAACCTCGGATTGCGAGTAACGTGGTTTACGAGTGTTCCGCAAACCGAGCAAAGATTTTTAATAATTTTTTATTCGGAAACCGAGCAAGTGTTAGTTTACGAGCTGAGAGTATCATTTATCACGCATGCGACTCTTATTTTGACGCCGAGCGTCACTCTCTCACCTCCCCCTCCTCGGCTTCGCAAACACACAAACTCTGCTCGTCTCTTGAGTGTGCGCTTGCAATTTGACACTGACACACACGCACAGACGCTCTCTCGCCTTTTCACCCCCTCAGAAACACACAGAAACTCTGCTCTGTCGCGATTCTTTTCGAAGGTAAGGTGCTGGTTCATTTGTTTTTGTTTTTTTTACTTTACAGCAGTGATTCCCTAAGTATGCGCTCATGCCAGGTCAGAGAGATTTCTTTTCCCCTATTAAAAGGATGTTTCCGTTGTGTGTGTGTTTGTTGTGAAACTTAAAAATTATTCCCCTAGTATGCGCTCATGCCAGTTTCAGATTTCTTTTTTTCCCTGTCAAAACTGTTTCTCCGTGTTTGTGTGTGTCCGTTTGTTGTGAAACTTAAGTGATTCCTTTAGTACGCGCTCACGCCAGTCTCGCTTTTTTCCGTTAAACCGGTGTTTCCGCTGTGTTTATGCGCTTGTTGTGAAACTTAAAAAGTGAGTCCGTTAATATACGCTCATGCCAGTCTCAGAGAGATTTCTTTTTTTCCTGTTAAAACGGTGTTTCCATTGTGTGTGTTTGTTGTGAATCTTAAAAAGTGAGGTGGGAGAGGGAGGAGGAGTGTTACTGTGTAAAACGAGGCGAGTGAAGGGGCTAATTCCACACACACACACACACACACACACACACACACACACACACGGCGTGCGCGCACCAAGGGAAACACTTAGCTGTCAGGATTTATTTGTTTCATTTTATAGATTGTATTAATTATTTTCATCTATTTATTTTTTGGGGCTGTGGAACAAATAATTTGAGTTTTCATGATTTCTTATGGGAAATGATTTGGTTTACGAGTGTTTTGGAATACGAGCCCACTTCCAGAACGAATTGTGCTCGTAATCCAAGGTTCCACTGTACCCATAATGCACTGCTGGAATCATTGTGCTGTTTCTAGATCAGCTCTCACCTCTTCTTTCCTCTGGCTGGTTTGGAGGATGTTGGTGTTCTCCTGCTGGAGCTGCTCACGCTCCTCTCTCAGGGAATTGATCCTGTCGGTAGCCGCCGTGAGCTAAACACACACACACACACATATAGAATACATATATATGTAATTAAAAGAGCACTCATCAATTCTGAAGATAAGAAGCACTTGTGAACCCGGCGCTCTGACCTCCTCTATGAGTTTCGAGTTGGTTTTCTCCAGCGAGTCCATCTTGGACTGTAGGTCGGTCACGGTGCCGCTCAGGTGGCGGTTCAGCTCCTCTATATAGTGCTTCTGGTCCAGAATCGTGGTCATTTTAGAGTCACTGAGAAACAAAACAGGATGAAATAAAATATTGCACTTTAAAAATAATGTGACTGATAGCACACATTAATCATATTACTGAGAAACACAGATTGTTGTTGCTTTTTTTATAAAACGTTATATAAAACCATGTTGTTGTTGTTGATTTCTGCTACAGTATACTGGATTGTCCACTAATGTTATTTCATTAACTTCCTCTATTACACTATTTTATCTACTAAATTTAAAAAACACAGCACCATATGACCAGCCCATGTAAAATGTGCAAATTACTTGCATTAAATGATCATAAAAGTTGTTTAAAGTGGTTATCGCTCCAAAGTAAACACAATGAGTGCACAAATTAAAAACAGAAACTAGCTGATGATTCAGCACATCGGGAGAAAAATTATTCACACTGTTGCAGTTTAGACAGAATCATAATTATTCATCCAATTCTTTGTAAAAACATGTTTATGACTCATGTGAATGACCATGAGTCACTTGCACAGTGGTTAGTCTTAAGTAGAACAAAAACTGCAATAAAATCTGTAATATTGACAATGTGGTTGGCACTTATAGCTGTATGATAAAATAATCACATTGCAATATTTCATTCAATTTCAATATTCAATTTTCAAATCATATTCACTTGCACTTATTTAAGCAGAAACATAATTAGTAATGATTACTGCAGAGATTAATATGTTTCAGCTGCAACGATTTATTTAACGCGAAGTGGTGCAGTGAGAGAAAGGCTGTGGTCCTGGCGAGGATGGTACCCTGTTTCAGAAGGGTCAAATTATTGTCCTGCATCAAGCAAAAAAAAAAAAAACAACTAAGGAGATTGCAGAAACTCCTGAGTTAGACACTGGGTTAACATAATGTAAAATGCCTTTAAAAACCTGGGAGGTTTCTTCTTTAATGAAGAAAACATCCTGAATAATCGTGATCGGAGATCACTTTAAACGGTTAGTAAAATTGTAAAAAAAAAAAAAAACAACACTGAGTGTAAGAGCATTTCCACACACGTACAGTGTGAACGGACTTCAAGGAAGTGGGACTAAACAGCTGTGTATCTTTAAGTCCTAGCAGTGAGACTAAATCTCCCATCATCACTACAAACTCTTGAAAAGACATTCATGCAACTCTGGAGGGAAATAAATGTTATGATGTTGCATGGACTTCCTGAAACGATGAGTCGGACATAATCAAAGCAAAAGTTGGTCCAAATAAATGTTAAAAATGTACAGATTTATAAAATTGTCCAGATCTGCAAATTTAAGCCATGTAATAAACCAAAATTTCTAAAGCTGTAGAAGCGTCCACAGTTTTGTTTACTTTTTTTTTTTTTTAAGCCAACATATTGTTATTATTTGTAGACAATTAATTTTTTAATAGATGCAGGGTTTAATAGTGTTTAATGGAATATTTAAAAAAGTGATAACAGCTTGATGTTATACACAAACTCATCATTGCTGTATTTATAGCAGACCCTTGTCTACCCCGGGACATGCCAAGTGAGTGTTTAGAAATCTCTCCTGAGGTCCATACAGTACCAGAAAAGGATTAGAGCAAATCCTTAGAGCTAGACCTTATACAAATAATGTAAAAATCCAAATTATTAATATTTGATAGAGAAAATAAGTAATATAAAAATAAATAAATAAAATCTTTGTCAGCGTTTTGGATCTAAGGAGGCGTTACTCACTCTTGAGGGGTCTCAGTTGTCTGAGGGTCCTTTAGGTACAGCGAGAAATCTATGACACCCACCTGCAACGCCAAGGTAACACACACTCTGAATCCAAATCAAACGTCTGCACAGAAATCAACACGTGTGTGTGTCTCACACACGTGTCATGTGTCTCACCTGAGAGTCCAGGTCCTCCCCTTTCACACACAGGTTGGCGTCGATGACGTTCAGCCCCACCAGCATCCCGACGACAACAGAGCCTTCCTCCTCCAACATCAACGCCCCGGGATCATAAAACTCCCTGTTACAGAACAACACAAACACTTTACGAACTCCACAGTCACACACTCACATACATGCATATATAATGCAGGGATCACACAATACTGCTGAAACAAAACTGGTTTTTCAGTAGACATTATTTCACTTGTATATAACAGATCAAAATTATTTGCACCTTGGTGTTTTACAAGGCACACATTTTACAAGGCAAGGCAAGTTTGTTTGTATAGCATTTCATACACAATGGTAATTCAAAGTGTTTTACATAAGGAGAAGAAAATAATCATAAAATAAAATAGAAAATAATAGCAATAAAACTTTTACAATGATTTACAATTTTATTTAAAACAAAAATAAATACTATTACCATGAATAAATCTAAATAAAACAGTTAAAAATATACAAAACATAAAATACAGTGCAGTCATTTCAGACTTAGCACAGTGCTCATTCAAACGCACAGCTAAACAGAGGAGTTTTAAGTCTAGATTTAAATGTGACTAATGATTTAGCATCTGATCTCATCTACAGTCATGGCCAAAAGTTTTGAGAATTACATAAATATTGGAAATTGGAAAAGTTGCTGCTTAAGTTTTTATAATTGCATGTTATGAAGAGTGATCAGATGAATTGTCCATTGCTGTCATTAAAGGACCTGCTGAGATCATTTCAGTAATCATCTTGTTAACTCAGGTGAGAATGTTGATGAGCACAAGGCTGGAGATCATTATGTCAGGCTGATTGGGTTAGAATGGCAGACTTGACATGTTAAAAGGAGGGTGATGTTTGAAATCATTGTTCTTTCATTGTTAACCATGGTGACCTGCAAAGAAACGCGTGCAGCCATCATTGCGTTGCATAAAAATGGCTTCACAGGCAAGAATATTGTGGCTACTAAGATCAACACCTAAATCAACAATTCATAGAATTATTGCTAAGAAGGCTTCAGGACGTCCAAGAAAGTCCAGCAAGCGCCAGGATCGTCTCCTAAAGAGGATTCAGCTGCGGGATCGGAGGGCCACCAGTGCAGAGCTGCTCAGGAATGGCAGCAGGCAGGTGTGAGCGCATCTGCACGCACAGTGAGGCCAAGACTTTTGGAAGATGGCCTGGTATCAAGAAGGGCAGCAAAGAAGCCACTTCTCTCCAAAAAAGACATCAGGGACAGACTGATCTTCTGCAGAAAGTATGGCGAATGGACTGCTGAAGACTGGGGCAAAGTCATATTCTCGGATGAAGCCTCTTTCCGATTGTTTGGGGCATCTGGAAAAAGGCTTGTCCGGAGAAGAAAAGGTGACGCTACCATCAGTCCTGTGTCATGCCAACAGTAAAGCATCCCGAGACCATTCATGTGTGGGGTTGCTTCTCATCCAAGGGAGTGGGCTCACTCACAATGCTGCCCAAAAACACAGCCATGAATAAAGAATGGTACCAAAACACCCTCCAACAGCAACTTCTTCCAACAATCCAACAACAGTTTGGTGAAGAACAAGGCATTTTCCAGCACGATGGAGCACCGAGCCATAAGGCAAAAGTGATAACTAAGTGGCTCGGGGACCAAAACGTTGAAATTTTGGGTCCATGGCCTGGAAACTCCCCAGATCTTAATCCCAT